>CM029560.1:15010594-15197594 GCA_017141385.1 Sogatella furcifera | reverse complement strand
TTGTCTCGTCCTTCAGCTCCTCATCCTTATAAAGTCACTAAAATAAGCTTTAAAAACTTCGTGTCCTATTTACAGAATGAGAAATGGGAATTCCTAAACGCTGATTTTATTAATACTCTGGCTTCATCAGTTGAAACCTTTATAAATAAACTAACAAATTATATAAACCTATCTTCAGAGGAAATAAAATTAAAACATAAGAAAAGACCATTAAAGCCATGGATTACGCAGGGATTAATAAAATCTATCAATAGAAGAGACAGGATGGCTAAGCAATTGAAAAAGGAACCTTTAAACATTGAGTTGAAGAATGAATTCAGGGCCTATAGAAACCTACTGAATACTTTAATTAGTCGTACTAAGGATGATTACTACAGAAAATAAAATAGGAGAATGTGGGGATAACGCCAAAAAATTATGGTCATACATTAATGAACTCCTATATAAGCGTAGGAATGAAGAGATGATAATATAAAGTTAACTGCCCATGAATTAAATGATTTCTTTGCTAATGTTGGTGAAAACTATGCTAGTAAAATACCTAGATATAACAGTCAAGCCTCATTCCAATTTGAATATAAGAAAGATAATTCCAGACTACTAAATTCATTTTTCTTGAAACCAGTAAATGAGACAGAGGTAGTTAATACAATATTAAACTTAAAATAATACGAGTCCAGGAATTGATGGTATTAATAGCATAACTTTGAAGAAAATTGCCAATCACATAGCTTATCCTCCTCACCTTAATCATTAATAAATGTTTTGAAACAGGAATTTTCCCAAATTTGTTCAAAGTAGTTTAAACTACTTTAACATAGTAGTTTAAATTACTTATAATAAAGAGTTTTGATAAAACCTTTATTCAAATCAGGCGATAGAAGTCATGCAGAAAATTATAGGCCAATTAGTTTACTGAGCTCGCTGTCTAAAATAATGGAAAAACTTATAAAAACTCAAGTTGTTAAATTCTTTGACTATAACAAAATAATAGAAAATTTTCAATTTGGCTTTCAAAACAACAAAAGTACCGAGGATGCCCTCATACAGTTCTCAAACGCAGTCTCAGATCTTCTCAATAAGGGGCAAAAGACTATTGCCATATTCCTGGATTTGGCAAAGGCCTATGATACAGTAAGTCATAGTAAATTGCTTGTTAAGCTGGAACGAGTGGGTATTAGAGGAATGCCGTTAGAATTATTTGGAAGTTACCTTTCTAGCAGACGACAAATTTTAACCCTCAATAACAGTGTCAGTGAGATGCCACTTTCTAGCTACGGCCTGCCTCAAGGGACGGTGCTCTCACCAATTTTGTTTTTGGTCTATGTAAATGACATCTTAAGATTGGTCCTGAAAGGTGGTGAAGTTTATTCTCTTGCCGACGATACGGTACTGTTGTTTGGTGGTAGGACGTGGCGAAACGTTTATAAAGATGCCTCTGGAGGTATCTCCATACTTAAGAGGTGGCTAGATATCAACTCTCTTAGCCTGAATATTAAAAAAACTGAGTACATAGTATTCTCCAGAAATATTACCGGGCACGAGGTCACACACTGCCAACTGAAATTACATATGAATTGCAATGAAGACGATCATGATATCTGTAATTGTACTAAGATAGAGAGAACTACTCACTTGAAATATCTTGGTATAATAATCGAAGAGGGTTTCAAGTGGAAGAGACATATTGATCACCTATGTAACAGATTAAAATTTGTATCCTTTAAATTTTTTTAAATTAAGGTCTATTCTAAATGTAGACAGGTTGAGAATGCTATATTTTGCTATAGTTCAATCACTACTGCAGTATGGCTTGGTAGTTTGGGGAGGTACTTTTAATTCTCACCTATCTATGCTATTCACTGTACAAAAAATGATAATTAAGACAATATTGAATAAACCAATATTCTATCCATCATTAAATGCTTTTAGTGATTTGAAAGTCATGACCATACGCCAACTCTATGTGCTAGGTATATTCAAATACTTCAATAGATATAGAAATAATTTTTTAAAAATAAATAATGAATCGCATATAACAAGATTTAATCAACATAGATTCCAAGAATACGTTTCAAATCTCACAATAATTCGTAAACAACTCATTTATATAGCTCCCAAGATCGTAAATATCTTCCCTAATAATCTAACAAACAATATATTGAAAAAATACGTACCATCAGATGTGAAAAGTTGGATTATCCGGACTTATTATTTTGACTTCAACATTCCATAAACCGGTTACCAGTTAAACGATTGATACTTGTCGGGCTTAACAATAATCTTTCTCTACTGTACATTCTCTAGTGAAGATGTCTGTTCTTCTTGATTAAAAAAATATTTTGTTTTATTTGTTATATCTAATTATTGCTACTCCTACTGGCGGCCAAGTTTACTTGTGCCAGTAGCATTCCACTGCGCTTAATGTATTTTGTAATTTTTGTATGTAATGGTTTTTTTGCTGCTGTATTTGAAATTTTGAAGGTCTGTTCTTGCAGTGAATTTTTTGTTTGGTTGTATAATTTTTGAACTTTAAGAATTGATTATCTTGTTTTTAGTATAGAGTCAAAGTGTAATTTCAAGTCATTTTGGTTTTGTACCGATATTTGTTTGTGGAAATAAATTTTGAATTTGAATTTGAATTTAAAAACTAATATTTCTGATATTCACGTCTCCACTACTATGATAAAAAAACCACGAACTAGCAAGGAAATAAAGGTGCACTGTTCACACGAACATGAGTATGTTCCGGAGGAATGGGGATGGCATAGTATGGAAGACCGAAGAGTCACTAGATCAAATGAGTGCATTGAACCTACTTACGGCCACACCCACCGACGAAAATGAGGGCGGCGAGAAGAATGATTTATTTGTTGAGTGAGTTATTGATTGATATACAGCAGTGGCCTGATTGATACGAGTCGACCAAGAGAAACATAGGCCTATGCGGAATGTTTGAACGAAATCGTGATGTATTTTCCGAGCAAACTGGGCGAGCGCTAAATTATAAATGTCATTTACACGTTAAACTGCATTACGCATATTTTAAAAAATCGTACACCATACCGGTAGCCTATCGATCCGCAGCTTTAGAAGAAATGAACAGAATGGAAGAATTAGGCATCATTATTGAACCTTCTACTTCTCATTATAGCCTACCTATCGTATGTGTGGCCAAGAAAGACGGTTGAGTCCGATTATGTTTGGATGCGCGCCAATTAAACTTCTTTTGGATAATGATAGAGAAGGACCTGATGCAATGGAAAAAGTGTTACCGCGATTTCACGGTAAAATGTTTGTATTCTACTGTCGATCTAAGCGCGGGGTACTGGCAAATTGAGATAGCACCGGAGTCCCGAGATTACCTGTTGTTTGTCTTCAACGGCCGAAATATGCGCTTCTGTCGCCTTCACTTCCTCACCTTGTATGTAGATGACGCCATCATATCATTATGTAACCCCATGGAATACTGTCAACATTTGGACACTGTGTTTACCAGATTGAGAAGCAATGGCCTAAAACTGAAGTTGTTCAAGAGTAAGTTTTTTGCAACCGAAGTGAAATATCTAGGCCATACTATAACACTAGAAGGCGTGTCCCAAGATAAAAGTAAGCAGGAGGCTATACGAAATTTTCAGTCTCCTATCAATCGAAAACAACAACAAAAGTTTATCAGATTTTTACAATTTCACCGAAGATTTAATTCCAAGATGTCGGCATACACCAAGCACACAAGTACTTAGTCATGTTTTATCCACCAACTAACCTTGGAAATGGGGACCTCATGAAGAAGCAATTCTCCATAATTTGAAAGATGAGGCTTTTCTAAATGCCGTCATTCTCAAACATCCAAATTTTGAGCAACCTTTCTTTATAAATTGTGATGCATCCGATACCGCCTTAGAAGCTCAAATATATCAGAAAGACGCAGATGGAGAAAAAGGGGTTATACTTATAGCCTTCCTTAGCAAAAGTCTGTACGCCGCAACGCCTCTATATTCAATAACTGAGGAGCTGTTGAGTATTGTCGAAGTATGTTTGAAATACTGCACTCTATTGTTGGGACAAAAAATTTACGTGAATACCGATCATAAAGCCCTCATTTTCTTTAAAACGGCGAAACTAACCCACAACCGGTTATCTAGATGGTTCCTTGCTTTACAGGAGTACGACTTGGAGTAAGCTATTTGGCAGGCAGAGAAAATAGAAGCGCTGACTAGAGAAATGGAAATCACATTCAGTAACGATACCACTAACTACCACTGCTACACTTTGGAGCCTCAATACTCTGTACCCTATCCAGAAAATATTCAACCGATAGTACATAAATCAAAACTATATGACTGCAAAGAAAATTCTAACCGCGCAGTTAGGAGACCCTAACCTAACCAACATAAGTATTCAGTTGTCGCAGCCTACTACTGCCGCATATCTGCAGCAATACTGTATTTTTAACGAATTCCTTTTCTATCGATCGTCTAGGACTTACCATTGGAGGCTAATTATTCCTGATAGCATTGTAAATGATGTAATAAGAGGAGCCCACGAGCGCATAGGGCACTTCGGGTAGAAAAAGACCTTGCATGCACTCAGGGAGTAGCTATTTTCATCAGAGTCGGAAGATAGCAAAAATAATAAAAAAAAAGCTTGTGATATTTGTCAACGCACCAAACCACTAACGAACAAACTAAGTGGGAGAATGATACCTATATTGTCTAAGCAGCCCATGGAGTTAGTATCGGTCGACATTTATGGACCATTGCCACAAGCCAAGCATAGAAAGCGGCATATATTTGCGCTAACCTGTGTATTTTCTAAATACACCAAGTTATACCCGATCAGCAAATCAACTGGTGAGAAATTAGCACTTTGCAACACCAATCAGTGGACAAACGAACTTGGTAAGCCTCAACGAATATTATCTAATAATGCTACTTATTTCAGTAGTAAATAGTGGAAAGATATTTTGTACAATTCCGGCATAGAGGTTTCACATACATCCACTTACCACCCAAATTCAAATCCTGTAGAGCGCAAAATGTCGGAGATATTGAGATTTATGCGGGCATACTGTAGTATACTGTATCATCGTCACTGGTATAAATACTTGTCATTTCTAGAATATTGGCTGAATAGCGTGATTGAGAGTACTGGTTTTAAACCGCATGAAATTTTATTTGGCTTTAGGAACATGTCGTTCATTGAACAAATTATACTCATGCTCGTCACATCACATGCAAAGTGACCTATATATACCGGCTACAGTTATAGGTAAGGGTTATGACAGTATATGGCTCAAGTCACACAAAGGTGCGACTCCTTAAAACGGGAAAAAAGGAATGTTTCAAATTAAACAAAAAAAGGCTCTATAAAATTATACAAAGGGAGATAATTATAATTTGAAAAATATTATAATAATGTTATTCTGTGGATGCCACAAAAATGATTCTAGACCAAAATGTTGAATTTCTAAGAATTAACTCAATTCAATTGAAATTTTAATAAAGATCTTTCCTGTTTTTAAGAACGATATAACACCAGAATATTACATGCAGTTATAATAACAATTATTGGACCATAGGTGAGCGTATAATCTAAAAGGCTGTGAACAAAAATTAATCTAAACAAGCTGTGAACTAAAATGACACTATCAAACGCCATTCCATTATTTGCACCTTTGCCAGTTATTGATCACTTTTGCTTTTATGATTCAAAATTTTGAGGTTATTCAAATATAATAGTATATGGCCCAAGACACACAAAGGTGCGACTTTTTCAAACAGAAAAAAAGGAATGGTTCATGAATACCAACTCTATGAAATTATACAGTGGGATACCATTCAAAAAATATTGTAATAATGATATCCTGAACATTTTTCTTATGTAATGATACTTATGCTTAGAAAGAACTAATAATATGGATCATTCCTCATTTCACAATTCTACCACTCCTACAAATTGTTTACAAATGAATCATTATACCTAGAGGTGGTGTTTAGTATCAGTTGAACGTAATTAGAAAATCGGATGAGGAGGTCGTTATTGAAACAAAATACTTGAGCTTAGAAAAAACTAATACTACGGATACTTTGCTAAGGTGGGCGACAGATTGGAGGAAAAGGTGGCAGTTGGTGTAATTAGATCATTGCATTTCGGATCCAAATTTTTGAGTTTATTCAAAGATTAGTATATTGCTCAAGTCACACAAGGGTGCGACATTTTCCAACAGAGAAAAAGAATGTTTCGAGTTGAACAAATACCAGCTCAAAAATTATATAGAGGGAGATAAATGTAATTCGAAACATATTATACTAATGATATCCTGTGTATGCCACAAAAATGATTCTAGAACAAGATGTTAATGCCCTGCTTTTCCAAGCACACTCAAATTTGGAAGACCCTCAAGTTTACAAATTACCTATACTACATTTCATTTACCTGTACAACTTACAGTTTACAACATTTCCTATACTTATCATATAAAAAAAATGTCAGCTGTTCATCAAAATTTGAGGGTTCCTCAACTTTCAGTGAGCTTGGAAAACTCGGCATAAATCTCTCAGGATGTACAAAATTCAATTAGAATTTTAATAAAGCTCTTTCCTGTTTTTAGGAATCATATATCACCACAATATTACATGCAGTCATAAAACAATTATTGGACCTTAGGTGAGTGTGTAATAATAATCTTAAAGGCAGCTACCAGCTGTAAGTTGAAAGGACACTATCAAACACCATTCCATTATTTGAATCTTTGCCGGTTACTGATCGCTTTTGCATATAAGATTCAAAATTTGAAGTTTATTCAAAGATTAGTACATGGGGGTAGGGTTCGATTAGTCCAGTGCTCGATTAGTCCAGTTTTTCAAATATATAAGTTGTTTTATGAGAGTGGTTCGATTAGTCCAGTTTTTCCAGGAAAAACTGGACTAATCGAGGCAGTCTATTTCAATTTGTCTAGAGGTTCGATTAGTACAGTAAAGTTGGTTTATTAGGTAGGATGTGCAAGGCGCTCGATTAGTCCAGTTTAGCCAATTCATGTGACCCGCTGAACCGGTTATAATATGTGGAATCAACTATATCACTCTCTCAGCGTTACACTAGAGACGCTGCCATAATCGCCAACGGCAAAAGTTATCGATCAGTTCAAGTAGCTTGCAAACTCTGACGTCAGGTTTCCAGTAAAACTCTGACGCTATGTAAAATAATGACCCCAGTAAAATAATGGTAGTTTTGTCAGACAAGTGATGCGAAAGTTTTTTTTCCGATTGTTTCATATTATGACTGTATTCCAGTGCGCTGAATCCAAAATTGAAGTGTTCTGCCGTCCTAGGGTACGGCTTCACCCTTAAAAATTGAAAAAACCCTTAAATTTTGGTAATTTTTTGTTTCTGATTTTTCAATTGATATTGTTTATTTATGGAAAAAATATTCAGTTAAAGATTATAGTCAATAAAATTAATTGGAAAATTTGAGGTCACACGCTGAATTTTGATATATTTTTTTAGAGCTGATACGTACCAAAAAGGGGTAGATTAATTCAGTCTTTGAAAATCTAAGTCAAAACCTTTGGATTTCACAACAAGTAGGCTTACTTGGAATATAGGCTGAATGAATGTGCTCTTGTAAAAACTCTTGTATAATAGGAATGTATGATCAATTCCATATAAATTGCATTCTCAATTTCATAAATTGGAGGACGGGGAGGGGGTTAACGGTAGGAAAATAGCCACGGGAAAAATAAATGAATAATAATAAATTTTTATTTCTCAGTAAGCAAACTAGTACAAAGAAAACATTAAACCTCCACGAAATGTATACAATGAGGTACTCTAAAAAATATAGTTTAGATATGATTTCCAAATTTACTAAGAATAAGAGGCACTCCCGAGAAAATTCTATGTGGGAGATGCCATCAAAGTTCAAAATTTTAAAATTATTTCTCTTGCAATAAATAAGTAAAATTATAGAAAATTCACCACTACACGGTAAGGACGACTCCTCAGACACTGATCCATGTGGAAGACCAAAGGAGTAAGTAAATCTCCGTAACAGGCAAGGAAAGAGTATTGAAGACTTGAGGAGGAAGCGTCATTTTGGCAGCAAATTTTGGCTCCACAGTTCATTTTGAAGAGAGCAAAAGTTAGCCTTTAATATGAATGTTCAGCTAGGTACTTGAAATCTAAAATTATATTTGCTATTAGTCCTATATTATTCACTACTCCCGTGCTAAGAATCATTGTATATAGGCTAAGTTACTACTAAATACCTACCACAAGTACCGTATTCATTCTTGTATAGTTCATTTCTTAAAAATGCTGGCTGACTATAATGAATTCCTTTAAGCTTAAGAGAGCATTCAGGGTGCTTCCTTATCTCATCTGGATATGGGCGCCTTTAAATGATATTGAAAAATGTTGAATACTTTCAATATAGGCTACATTATCTTGATAAGATGTAATATTATACATAAATTGTTGAAAAATTAAGAATGTTGTATATAAATTGGTAGAAGTGTTGATTGAATTAGCAATTAAGTTATGAATTGAAAAATCAGTGTCTTTCTAATGGTATAGCGATTTATAGCGATTTGTCTTCCATTTATAGCGACTTACATTCATTGTTGAGTAGCCTAATGAGTTACATTCATTGTTCAATAAAGAACTTGTATATGTATATAACTTACTTCAAAAACACCCAGTAACTTCTCTTCATATTTGCGAGAATGGCCATGAAGAAGGAAATAATAATATCTTTGCTTCTCGTTATCACTATATAGTTAGTTGACTGAATGAATTGTATACTGATTATGCTTAGTTTGAGGAATGATGAATACAGTTACATACCGTAATAATACATACCCATATCCAATCAAATTCCAATTCAATTTTATTGTCATTTTTCAAAAAAAAAAGATTATTCATAAAACATCATTTTATGCACTTCATAAGACTTGCAGAATATAGCTCAGAATAAACTGAATTCTATAAAACAATCATTAATAGCCAAAATTAAATGTGACAACTTGATTCTGCAGTTTGAATTTATTCATGACATAATAGCTAGCATGGATGATAATAATAATAATCATACTATAAATACCATAGATATAAATAAATGTCATTTATATTTATATAAATGTCATAATATATAAATACTAACAAAATTGAATTTGTGGAGAAAAAAGGTGCAAAGGGAAAAAACTTTGTCCGAGTTCTGATAAGCAAGAGGACCCAAGTTCGATCCTTGACCAGGGAACAATATTTTCGAACGCAGTACTATCACATAGATACGTCACCCCATCTATTAAAGGAGACGTAAAGCCGTCGGTCTTGACTGCCTAAAAACCAGTCGCCATCTCCCATTAGCCCCGCACAGGCCTAGGAGCCTATGCGAGCATCAGTCCCAGGAAAAAAGACTATATAACTGATAAAAGAGGAAATGGAAAGAAAATTAAGAAATCAAGTTTTATACAATAAGTGTTTCATCAAAAATTTAACATAATGGAAGCGATAATGATATTGAACTGTATGACCTTTAATGGCACGTTGTAATTACGTAAATCCCTCATGTTTCAAAAACAAAATATTTGCTCTTTAATTTAACCACATCTTGTCAATTTCATTTGAATTTCATAGTTATGCGTGCAATCAGATAAATTGTGATTGTCAAATAGTTATGCAATCTGACTATAATATATCTTGGTGTATTACTAGATGAGAAACTTGAGAAAAGATAGAGAGAAGTAGAGAGAAGGAAGAGTAAAATGAGAGAAGGAAGAGAAAGCACAGGATAAAGAGGGTAAATGAGATAAGAGATAGAGAGAATAGTAAAATGAGAAAAGAGAAAGGAAAAAGTGGATTGAAAAGTGAATGAGGCAGTGAAATGATTGAAAAGAATGAGAGAGAAGGATATAGAGAATAAAACGAGAGAGGAGATAGAGAGGAGAGGTTAAAGAGAGAGTAAAATGAAAGAAGGTGAATAGAATAACTTTATCCATGTACATTAATTATAGATAATGAAATATGACTACTTCGTTACAGCGTTGAAACGGCGAAGTTAGGACCAAGTCCTGCCTTGCACTTGACCAACAGGATAAAGATACCGATATGAGTAATTAATCTAATTTAATGAAAGCGAAAAGGCACTCATTGATATAGTCTGATGATAATTGTAGTAATTTCTCGCTATTTACTGTAGTCTGTGCAAGGAAGAAATACATTCTGGGTAGGGGAAATGACTCCAGCTTGGTCAATATTGGCTCAAAAAGTAAAATTTTGGTCTTTAATTGAAGATCAGAATGTTTCCTACAATTTGTGACCAAATCTATGATTTTTAACCGATATTGTCCAAGCGGAGGTTATTTTCCCATCTCGCCAAAATGCCTTCTTTGCTTGGAGAGACTTTACATCTCTATCAGCAATAATACTATAGAATGATGATGTAGCCTAGTATAATAGTCTGTCTAAGCAAAGACCCCTGGGCAAAAAGAAAATGACTTCTGCTCGGTCAATATTGGTTCAAAAATTATTGATCTAGTCTCAATCGTAGAAAACATTCTGATCTACAATTTGAGACAAAATTAATATTTTTTGAACCAATATTGACCCAGCTGGAGTCACTTTCCCATCTTGCCACACGGTCTTCTTTGCTTGGACAGACATGCCCATACAAGTGTAGGTTTCTTGGAACTTCAAAAGGCTTTGATCGTTTGATCTAAGACAACAATTCACACAGAGAAGAAGCAAAGAAGACATTCTCGCAAGATGGGAAAATGCCTCCAGCTCGGTCAATATTGCTTCAAAAATCAAAAATCGAATTTCAAATTGTAGAAAACATTCTAATCTACAATTTGAGACCAAATTTATGATTTTTGAATCAATATTGACCAAGCTGGAGTCATTCTCTCAACTATTAAGAATGTATTTTTTACTTCCGCGTGCAATTATCAACCAATCACATGCCTTCGTGCCAAGTCTTTCTAAGCCGGGAAATTTAAAATGACTGAAATCGCCCGATCGGTTTTTTGGAATTGGGGGGGGGGTGTAAGAGCCTTGGAAAAATTCTACAAAAAACAGGAACATTCCTCTCTATATTAGTGTCCTCCCCATAAAAATTCAAGTCAATCTGACAACAAATAAAAAAGTTATTCATATTTTTCGGATTTTATGTCTTAATGCAATGAAAACTCAAAAAGTTCGGAGTGATCTACCTAGATAATAAACTGAATTTGGACTGCTAATTTATTTTTGATTATTGAACTGATAACTGATTATTTATTGATATTTTCGCATTTCTGAACGCAGAATTGGGTTTATGAAGAGTTCCTTCAAACGTATATCATTACAGATAGGTTTCAGATCTTTACTAGTTAACAATTTTATTTTATAAAAGCGTATATTCTTGACAATGATATACGCTTTCACGATGTATAATTTGAATACTTCCAATCCAAAAATATTTTAGTGGATTCGTAAATATTTCTTTGTTTTGAAATTAGCCTTATGTGGAGGCTTTAACTCTTGCACTTAACCCACTCATCCACGGCCACCCTCAAGACTGTTGATAATATTAAAATTTCAATACAAAAAGTTATGGTAAATAAAGTCACATATAGAGAGCCAAATTTAAAGGTTTTTTGGCTCATTAGATTTTTAGTTTCATGAATACAATAATTCAGCTTCTGAATAATTACCAATACAGATTTCAAATATTGCTGTAAATCATAAAAATATTAATATTAATTAATCAAACTGTCCTTCCATGAATTAAACAATATTAAATCTCGAATTTCTAATAAGGGTAGCCTAGTTTAATAGATTAAACAAAGATAATAAGATTCAATAAGTTAAAAGATACCGGTGAATTGTTCAGAATATTACATTATAAATAAATACAACATGGTTGTATAATGAAAACCAAGCTATTGTCATTTGCAACCTAATTCAAAGATCACGCCGCGCCGCCTTGGTTTTATTTGAAATTTGTTAGACGGCCACTTTGACGCCGTCTAGATATAGTCAATTCCTTGTCAACGCATATAGTGGATTCATCACCTGGTACGAATTCAGTACGCCAACTGTACTAATCGAGGCATTGTATTAATCGAGACGCAGGGCTTCGATTAGTCCAGTGCCTCGATTAGTCCAGTTCTGGACTAATCGAGGCACTCGCTCATCTCATTGAAGAACTGGACTAATCGAGTCACTGTATTAATCGAACCCCTGCGCCTCGATTAGTCCAGGTGCCTCGATTAGTCCAGTTTTTCAGTTTCTTAATGTAGGATAGGGACTGGACTAATCGAGCACTGGACTAATCGAGTAATCCCCGTACATGGCCCAAGTCACACAAAGGTGCTAATTTTTCAAACAGAAAAAAGGAATGATTAAAGTTGAACGAATACCAACTCTTTTTACGAAACGCAGATGGCCAACTTGTCAACCAACAGAATTGTGACACACAGCAATGATGAGTATGACACTCCTCTCCTCGACAACATCAGTATAGAGTTTGGAGACAACATGAGTATTGAGACAACATCACCAAAAACAACAGGTAAACAGATTTAAAATTCATCTCGGCTTTCTTCACAATTTCATGCTCCAACAGTACCATTGATAGGGGTCTTAACAGGCTTATATAATTACATCAAATCTACAGGTAATAAACCTAAGGCTTATTAAAAATGCCATTCATTATGTAATAACTTAGATGATTATCAAGTATTGTACTTGGTTTGAATTTATAAAGTGAAAATCTTCAAATTCTAAAACATTTATAAAACAGATCATTGAATGATTTAAAGCTATATAAGTCGATGCTTGATTCATGATGCCTGAAGGATTATATTGGGAGTTATCAAGTAATTTAGATGAGGCAATATATTATTATGTCGATTTTTTTGATTAGTTTTGTTTTGCTCACTTTCCTTCTTTATTCAATTCATTGCAGAGCAGTCACACAAGTATTATTGCAGCAGTAGAGTACTAACTTAAATAATAATTACTGAGGATCCAAGCATTGTAAGGACATCTCTAAGTATTTGTTACTACTGTCTGTTTTAAAGAGGAATGAGAAAAATATTATTGATATGGTTAATTTGCCAAAGGTTAATTTGCCAATTTTTAAGGTTTATTTGCCAAACTCAATCTACATTACTTTTCCCATATAAACCTGAATCTCTAGTACATAAGTAATAGATAGATGGAACATAAATCGCGTTTATTTTTAGTGGTAGTAGAGGACTTTTTACTTATTAAAAATCATAATTCAGCTCCACGACTACTGTGAGACACATAAATAACATTATAATTTAATAAAAAGTAATTTTTGATGCCTTCAGGTACAAAAAAACTTAGGCACAATACCAAAAGGCTAATCCATAATTTGAATATGAGATTCATTTTTAATTATATTTTCTACTCAGTTGATAATTATCTTGTCTCAGGCAATACGGAAAACTTGGCCAATCAAGTTCAAGCTAAGTTACCAAAAATTCCAGAAAACGAAAGTCTAAAAAAAAACAACAAATAATATGGATCATTCCTCATTTCACAATTCTACCACTCCTACAAATTGTTTATAAATAAATCATTGTACGTAGAGGTGATATTTAGTATCAGTTTAACATTATTATATTGGATGTTTGAACCACATCTCATGAATTGTTTTGCATTAAGGAGGAGTTGCTTTCTTGACTCACAATTCTCAACATTGAGAAATTCTCGAAAAAAACACAAGGGGAATTTATCCATATTTCTTCAAAGGGAACAAAACACTAAAACCTGGATAACAAGTATACTAAAATAACAATGAAATTATGTAGATAAAATAGCAAATCTTACTTTTCATTGTCATAAATAATCTTGGAAAGTATATTCCAAGTCTAGTTTTGTATAATCTTATCTCTCTCCTCTTTATTACATCTATAGCCTCTCTCCATCAAAATATCTAAGAGGATTTTTTTCTACTGTGTATTTTCACATTACCTTTTGTCACCATATAAATATCTAATATTCTTATATTGGACATAGTTTAAAACATAATTAAATATCTTCCAAATTAGCCCATCTATAATCTCGCTGAACCTTTGAATTCACACCAAGGATTGGTCGTATCAAGGTGGAAGATATGCAACCCGCAATACACCTACAATTTTTAAAAGCTGATAACTGCCGTAATCTTGAACGGATTCCAAAAAGATTAATATAATATTCAATATATTAGTGTTCTTCTTCTTTGTAAGCTTTCTTCAACAAAACCAGCAAATGATGATTTTTCAATGAACAGCTGATTCTTTGCACACAACAATGAAGTGAACATAACCTTCAATATTAATATTATTCGAATACAACCGATATTTTGATTAACTGAACTAGTTGGATCCAATAATCCAGTGACTGAGCAGCCAAGCGTTGAAATTTATTGCACTTAAATTTGCTATTATTTTACAGGAAAAGAACAAACCGAACGCCTAGAAGGTGCCGATCACATTGGAGAAGAAATTGGCACTTTCAATACAACACTGTAGAACATCAAACACAGCTACCAGCTGCGAACTGAAAGGACACTGTCAAATGCCATTCGATCATTTGCATCTCTGCTGGTTACTGATTGCTTTTGCATTTCAGATACAAAATTTCCATTTCATTCTTGATTGGCAGTGCTATCCTGTTGAGTTTATTCAAAGATTAGTACATGGCCCAAGTCACACAAAGGTGCGAATTTCTGAACAGAGAAGAGGAATGTTTCAAATTGAACAAAAACCAGCTCTATACAATTATAGAGGGAGATAATTATAATCGAAAAATATCGAATTTCTGAGAATCAACTCAATTCAATTGAAATTTTAATAAAGCTCTTTCCTGTTATTGAGAACGATATAACGCCAGAATATTACATGCAGTTAATATAACAATTATTGGACCTTAGGTAAGTGTATAATGATCTGAAAGGCAGCTACCAGCTGTAAGCTGAATTGGCACTATCAAACGCCATTTTATTATTAACATCTTTGCCAGTTATCGATCACTTTTGCATTCCCAATCCAAAATTTCAAGTTCATTCAAAGATTAGTATATGGCCAAAGTCACACAAAGGTGCGACTTTTTTCAACAGAAAAAAGGATTGATTCAAGTTAAACAAATACTAACTCTATGAAATTGTACAGAGGGAGACATTTTTTCCCTAAAAATGTAATGATTTATTAGAGGTATTAATAATTACAATACTTCATACTTACTTTTTACACCAACAAACATTAATCTACTCCATTTCTCAAATGCAGTTCTACAAAACCCCCAAATACTTTGCAAAGCAATTAGGTAGATAGAAGGAAGAGGTGACAGTTGATGTAATTAGATCATAGCATTTCGGATTCAAATTTATCAATTTATTCAAAGATTAGTATATAGCTCAAGTCACACAAAGGTGCGACTTTTTTCAACAGAAAAAAATGTGTCAAGTTAAACAAATACCAGCTCAAAAAATTATACATAGTGAGATAAATATAATTCGAAAAATATTATACTAAGGATATCCTGTGTATGCCAGAAAAATGATTCTAGAACAAGATGTTAAAGCCCTGCACCCTACACCAACATACATTGAACATACCTTACACCAATATACAGCTACAAGACTACTTTCAGACACATTAATAACATTTTAATCAAATAAAAAGTAATTTTTAATGCCTTCGGAAAATTGCCTGATCTTTTAATTTCAGAAATGAAAAACAGTATCAGCACACTAATAAAATGTTGGGAACATCTTCAGATAAAGAGTCATTTGCTTTTTCCACGCCCACGCGATTCAATCTCCTATGAAAGTCATGGTGTATTAGGGGAGATGAAGAGGAAAGCATATGTGAAAAACCGGATTTTTCACAGCTACTGGACTAAGGCACCATGCAGCAACGTCGTCACAACTTCATTCAAGAGATAATATTATTACATAAATATTGCAGTAAAATGAAATTTTTGCGCGGGAGAACGGCGGGAGTAATTATGACTCCAGTGGCGTAACTAAGCCATTGAGCGCCCCCCCGCGAGCCGAGTGGGTGCGCCCTTACCCCCCACCCCTCTAAGATACGAAGCGGAAAAAACTGATCTAAGTTATGGTACATTTGTTTTGTTTTAGCATGTGTTAATGTACGGTGACAAACGTGAGCTCGACAGTAGCCTTTCTTTGACGTGATTATAGATTAAATTATCGTAAAGGTTGGAAACAATAATTAGGCCTACTTCAACTACTACAGTATATCCTTAAAGGAACTAAAAGTAAAAAAAAAATTGTTTGTATTTGGAATAATATTTTTAAATAATAGGCTGTGAATATATTATAGCCCATAATATATTATAATAATAATAAATTCATTTTATTTGTTCAACAAAAATTGTTACACAAATGAGTTGATCAAGAGACGAGAATTTAAATCTGCAACAGTCCTTATTATAGGCCTAATAAGTACTAATTAACTCGATTAATTAATCAAATTAATTTAAAGAATGATAAAATGAAGTGGACTTGTATAAGTTACATTGTATTGAGCCAATCTATTATTGAATAGTGACGATAATACTATAGCGCTATTAAGCTGCTCTACCGGTTCCAAACCCCGCATCCTGCCTCCTGGAAAGTGCTCTCACAGTGTACTGGTATACATCCCTGATTTTTCCATTATTCAAATTAGACAAAAGTATCATCAGTTTATCCATATCATTAACTATGTTAAAAACATGAGGGGAAATATATTGTAATCTAAAATCTTCGTACACGGGACATACCAGAATGAAATGTAATAATGATTCTAAATCTAAATTACAGGCGGGGAAAATTAGGGTGGGACAAATAAAGTAATGCCAACTATGATATAACTATTCTTTGCCTTAGATAGCCTGCTAAAGGGAATGTCAATATGCCTATTTCCTCTGGTATGGTGGGAGTGTATTTCACTTCTAAGGCGGTGCTCTAACAGATTTTTCTTTGTATATAACAGAACTGTGAAAATGTAAAGATTAATAAGGGTAAGGATTTTCAGTTCTACAAATAAGGGTTTACAGTGAGCTAACCTATCCGAATTTGATATTATCCTAATAACTTTCTTCTGGAGTATCATTGATTCGGTTTTACCTCTATTTATTGAGCGTCTGCACATCTCTGTATATTTACCTGAAGACTGAAATATTACCCCTAAATAATTATAAGTATTACAAATTTCTATCCTATCATCTCCGAGCATAAAATCTCTATGGCTACTGCTTAATCGACCCTTATGAAACGGCAAAACTTTAGTCTTAGCTGCATTGACCTTGAGTCCTATTTCTAAGCTATATTGATAAAGACACTTCAGCTTGTTTCTTACATCCGAGATGCTATCCGCCAAGATGACTATGTCGTCTGCATACTGTAACATAAGTGCATCATTATCTCTGTCAATATTAAGCCCATGTAATCCGTTATCTCTAAAGTATTGTTCTATTGCCGACGTGTATAGAGCGAAGAGAAGCGGGCTGGCAGGGTCACCCTGCAAAACGCCTCTAGTCAGTGCGATCGGGTCGGATTGTTCGCTACTCGACCTATTCTCAATCACTAATGTGAAGTTTGAGTACATATATTTGAGAACGCTAATTATTCTTCGACTTAATCCAAGTTCTCTCAATTTCTGAAATAGCCTATCATGCGGGACAGAGTCGAAAGCAGACTCATAATCAACAAAGATTGCATAAACCTTCCTCTTTCTCACTTCCATAAAATATTTGACTATTGAATCTAGAACAAAAACGTTATCCAAACAGGACCGATTTTTCCTAAACCCTGACTGACTTTCCATCATGATACCGCTCTGATCCGCCCAAACCGTTAATCTTTCCGTTATAATACCAGTAAATATTTTAAGTACACAATTCGCAATAGATAAGCATCTATAATTCCTTGGATCTTTTTTACAGCCTTTTTTATGCAATAGAAATGTTTTCAGCTTTTCCCACTTCAATGGAATTTTTCCAGTCTCCAGTATCAAGTTAAAGATTCTAAGTAACAAGTGCTTTCCTTCGGGTGCCAAATACTTGAAAAATTCATACCATCAATGCCCGGCGCACTCCCATTTTTCAATTTTCCCAGTTTTCTTTCCAGCTCAATCAAATACATTGGATTATCAAGATAAGGGTGCTTGACGTCGGAGAATATGCACTCATCAATTCCTATAATATTAGTTCTGTATTTATTTTTAAAATAAGACGCCCATTCTTCCAAAGTTATGGATTCATCATCGGTTGATTTCTTGCCCTTTACCATTCGAACTACTCCCCAAAATTCTTTAGCATTTGATAAATTTTTGAATTCAATTTGTAAGTTATCGTTAAACTGTTTTTTCTCCTTTTCTATTGTATTTTTATAAATGAGTTTACTGCAGAGATACTTATTCAAAAGGTTCCTATCTTGATTTTTTTTCTAAAATCTCTATATGCCCTACGTACTTCCCTTTTCAGTCTATTACACTCTATATCATACCAAGGTTTATTTTTAAACTTGCTAATTAATAACTACTTTTTCATCATACCAAGATTCTCGGCTTTATCTTTAATTGCTGTCACCAAATTCTCAGCCAAACATTCAACATTCTCTCCGCTCTCATTAAATATACTTGGAATTGTTAATTCATAATTATATGCTTCTTTAAATGCATCATTCCAGCAAAATAGAGTTCTAAGTTTATTTGATACGGCCTGATCTACTCTAATAGATTCAATTTTGGTATACACAATTAGCGGAACATGATCAGAAGTTAATACACTATCAGAGACTAGCATATCTGTAATAATTTGCATGCTTTCGTAATTAACCCAGACCAAATCTATTAAACTATTCCCATTTATATTGTGAAACGTGAATTGACCTGGTATATCACTCTTACATCTACCATTCAGAACATAAAATAAGTTATCTTCCATGATATCGACTAATTTTTTGGCATTTCGTGAAATATAACTATCCTGTGAAAACCTATCCACACAAAGACAAGAATTTATAAATGTACAGCTATCTACAGAACATTGATTCAAATTTCCAATTCTTACATTAAAATCACCACCAATCACCACAGGCAAGGACGAGAACAACACTTCATAACGTTTTAAACATTCCTGAAACTCATTGACACATCTCACAATAAGATCAGGTCTAAAGTAGACCAAACATATGATAATACAGCCCTTTGAATATTCAACCTTGACAATGATAATAAACTCCTTAGCCTCAATCATTGTAGCTTTCAAATTTCTTTTCACTAATAATACCAGGCCACCACTTGCTCTACCTCTTGAACCTGATAATTTAACTGCTGGTTGATTAAAAACTATATATTCATTAAAATTTTGGGCTGTAAAAGAGCCTGTTAACCAAGTTTCAGTTAACCCTATAATATCACTATCGTTAAATAGTTCTATTTGGTCCCTATCCAAATTCAAAACGTTATTAATACCGTGAGAGTTCCAAAAAATTATTTTCAAATATTTAGCAACTTGTCGCACCTTTTTACATGGATGTATCAGCTCTATTGGCGTGTGTTGACCCTCTTCTCGGCCGTTAGGTTGATGTGTGGACGATGACGACTGGCTGCATACTCGCTCTCTCATCAGCTGCTATTGTGAGAACGGCCGGCGCCCCTGTGACTGTGAATCTCTCCTGTTCTGCGCGTGTGAAGCTGGCTTCTCGCGCTCCAACCATGCTTTCAATGCAGTTGGTTTTTTTGCAGGAGTACTCGAAGATTTCTCCTTGAAATGAGCCATTCTTAAGTCTGCTGCCTTGTTGGATCGGAGTATAGGAGAGCCGCCATCTGAGTTGTTATTCGCCGGTGGAATGCGTTTTTTTCCTGGCAGATTTATTCGCTGGCGCGTGCACCATCGCTCGAATTTTCACTCTCGAACCAGATTGAACTGGAATTTCGGCCTGAGATTCAGCATTGAGGTTTTCCGTTTGAATAGTTGTAATTTCGGAAGCTTCTTCTTGGAGAGTTTGAATCTCTGGATCTGATTCTTCTTCTGCTGCTGCTGTTTCGACATAGGGTGGACTCTTCTGTGATTCGACCATTATCTGACGTTCTTCTATGGAATTTGCATGAATGTTAACACTTCCCAATTTCTCTTTTAACGTATCTAGAGTGTATGGATGATCGTTGACAAAAAGCTTGTCATACCGAAGAACAGCGTGCTCACCATCTCTCCTAGCCATCAACATGAATTGCTTCAATTCTTGACGAACCTCTCTTATTCTAACCGTGAAATCTTCATCCACACCGATATTAGAGTCTTTGAAATGTTTTCTTCTTGTCAGGATTTCCATCTTTTTCTTGAAATTAGCGAATCTAACGATAATTGGTCTACAGCGTCCAGCTCGACGGCCAATTCTATGAGCACGTTCTATATCATAATGATCAGTATTAATATTTAGCTTAGAAGATAAAATGTCTTTTATTAAAAGCTCACACTTACGGCTATTTTCTCCCTTTTCTTCACGAATATTGAAAAATACCAAATTATTACGCCTTTAAAATCCTTCAAGACGATCCACTAGAAGGTTCAAGCTATTATTTTCTTTCGTAATATAATCACAGTCACTTTTAAGCGCGGAAATATCACTGTTCAAATCCAGAATATTTTTATTAATGTTTGTAACTGCACTTCTGATATGTGGTATGTCGGAGATGATTTTCTCCAAACCCTCCAATTTAATGAACACATCGTCAACTGTCGGACCCGGGTTGGATTCAATGCCAGCAATAGCCAAAAGTATTAACACAACACACTTCGCGTAAATATTAAATTGTTTCCAATTCAATAGCGATTTAGAAGCTCTATTGAATTTACGAAGCCAAGCACCGCAAACAGCACCGAAAATTCCGATTCGAACACGAAAAAGTACATTGTCCAACATTATCACCGAGATAAGAGAGCTACCGAAAAAGCGACTGCTCTGGCCAACGTCTCTGACTCATAATATATTATACAGAACTGATATTTGGGTTTGAGCTATGCAGTAAACGCACTATAATTCAATGGGCTTATAATAAAAAGAGCTTGTAGACTATGAGTCGTGTTTAGCTAATATTTATTAATTACAAACAAAAATGTTACATACAAACTACCAACTGTTTACTGTGTAGATCAGAGAGCTATCACCAATCGGTCAATCCTCTTCTTTTCTTTGTTTGTCCGCAACTCACCAGCCCACGAAGGTCCTGGGCCTACCAGCTGGTTGCCAGTTTCATATCCATTTCTTTTCTCTTCTCTGCTCTCACAAAACCTTCAGCAAGTTCGTCTAGATTAATGTTACTATTAAGGACTAGTGTTTTTAGAAAGTTTTGTAAGGGCCTGCCTAGCATAGAGAGTAGTCTGAGCTCTTTAGAATAGGAGCTGGCAAACCCAGTGTACAGTGAGCCTGGATAGAGGCAAGCTGAGTTATGCACTGGTTGAGCCATTACTCAGTTGTTGGGCCCCTGTCCCTATTTCGTGGAAGCTCTCATTAGGTGGAAGCGGATGGGGGCTGGTGTCCCTGCAACTGGGTAAGCATACTACACCTCTCTCCAGAATGGGGTGCTGACACTCACAGAGGAGGAAAAAAGAATTCTAAAAATTTGTGAATATTTTACATCCCTGCTAGTAAAAATAGAAAAAAGTGCCTGTTCTATCAACTTCAGAAATGAAAAACAGTATCAGCACACTAATAAAATTTCGGGAACATCTTCAGATAGTCATTTGCTTTCTCCACGGCCAGGTGATTCAGGCTCCTAAGAAATTCATAATGTATTAGAGGAGATGAAGAGAAAAGCAAATTTGAAAAAACCTAATTTTTTCCACTGCTAATGGACCAAGGCACCATGCAGCAACGTCATCACAACTTCATTCAAGAGATGATACATATACAAAAAGGTTAGCCAAGTTCATGGGTCATGACGGGTAGGGTTCGATTAGTCCAGTTTTTCAAATATATAAGTTGTTTTATTATTCAAGATGAGAGTGGTTCGATTAGTCCAGTTTTTCCTGTACTAATCGAGGCAGTGATAACATATAGTGATAGTAAATATATTTGACTAATGATATCATAAGTTTGCTACATGCAATGTTTTTTTTTTTGTTCTTTTTACTTGAAATATTTATCAATTACATAATTGAATAAAGAATATCTATCCCCAAGATATCACAGATAATTTTTTTTTTCAATTTTTTTTTAAAGCTTGAATTTTCTTTTTCTAAATAATGGTTCCAAATTGGAGCTTAACATTCAATTAACAATAATAGTATTACAATTACAACTTTTATGCATAAGCAAGCCTAATCTTTCCATGCAATACAATGGCTAGGGGTAACTTAATCTCCCCTTTAATGAGATATAAATACTGAACATGATCATTCAATTTATATTAATCAAAATAATTATCATTATCTCCTTTGCATTTACTTGTTGCAAATAACTTTCAAATTCTATTCAATTTGCTTAATAATTGAGACTAGACTTGTATGATTTGGCAGTATCCATGCAATAATACATGCATTAATAAATGAATCAGCAATGATTTGCTTTGCCACAAGAAACAAATAATACATAAATTAACAAATAAACTAATCAATCATATTATGGTAATTAATAATAAGTTATTCATACAAGGTAATATTTTTGTTAATCAAACAGCATTTTGGCTAGCTGTTTTTTATTATTATTATTATTTTTTTTTTTTTTTAATTATTATTATTATCAAGTGGCCTTGAAGGCTAATATATGATACAATCTTTCATGCTTGATTATAATTGATTTTAATAGATCCTTCTAATGTTTTCATGATATGGATACATGATAAGTATGTGCTTTGCACTTAATTTTTAGTTATAATAATTATGTTGAATAGTATATACATTAAATCTTAACATCTAGTCTGCACTGGCCCACATTGGGGAGGTAAACAGCTGCGTTCTTGATGATCTTGGATGGAGCAAAGATGTTGACTTCCTAGTTGATGCACAAGAAGGTCGCGATGAGAATCCTGTGGTCTGGTGATTTCTTTGTCATCCCTTGATGCACGAAGTAGTGATGAACTTGAATTCTTCCACCAGCAAGTTAGGTGTAATTTCTCTGTTTTTGGGGTTTGGATGATGGTGTAGTGATGTAGAGAATCTCCTCGCAGAGTGTCTTCATTCTGCTCTGATGTAGGGTTTGATGTTCTGCACATTCTCCCATCCAAGGTTTGAATTATCTTCTGGATTTATCAATTTTACAGTATTGTGGTCTGATACATTCTCTATGATGAAGGGTCCAGTATACAAAAGAAAAAACTTTTTGGTGAGTTTTCCCAATGCGTCTGACAATTTGTGTGATCTCAATAGAACTTCTTGCCCTGGGTGGTATTCAAATGAATGACACTTACGGTCATGATATTTCTTCCGGGTCTCAGCAGCTCTCTTGGGTTTTCTTTGGACCAGATGGATGAGCCTTGGATGTGGTTGCGCTGACCTTTCAGAAAATTCAATCAGGTGACGCAGGAAATGTATGCTGGGTTCACCTGTCATAACTTCATGGGGTGTACAGCCAATAGTTTCATCATATGTGTGATTGAGGCAGTCTTCCAAAAATGGTAAGAATTTCACCCATTTCTGATGTGCATGATTGGCATAGGCTCGCATAAACGAGAGATTTCAGCCATTTTCCTTTCAACAGGGTTGGCACTAGGATTATACCGGGTTGTATCAGTCAAGCGCTTGATGAGAGAGGTAGCCGTCATTATATAATCGAACCGGTGCAACTGTGCTCATAGTTTTCTCGTAAATAACTTCCCTTAACCTAAAAAGTCAATCTAAAATCATGTCGCATTGTTTTAAATGTGAAAAAAAGTTTCAAGGTGAATGAGATGAAATTCAATGCAGTGAGTGTAGTAAAACTTTCCATCCAACTTGTACAAGAATAACGGATCAGAAAAACTTTTAAAAAATGAGTGCTCAGAACAAATCAACGTGGAAGTGCGATGACTGTAAGAGTGCAAAAAATCCAGATCAGTGTGACGTTTCAAATTCTCAAATAACTGAACTGATAAATATGTTTAGGCAGGAGATAGAGTCGTTAAGGGTGGATCTAACGTCCAAACTAGATACTCTAACCAAAAATATGGATGATATAAAAAACCGCCTTGATGAACTAACTTTGGAACAAACAAAATTGAAACTAAAGTGTGCTGACTTGGAAAAGAAAAACACTGAAAATACCAATCAAGTTCACGCTCTGCAACAGGAGATAAACTTGCTGCATCAGAGAAGTAGAATCGACAATTTAGAAATAGTCAGAATCCCCGAAACCGAAGGAGAAGACATAATAAATTTATTGGAATGCGTATCTAAGCCTCTGAAACTCAACTTCAAAGAAGAGGACATCTCAGTAGTACACCGTGTTCCAACAAAAAAAGGAGGTACTTCAATTATTGTCAAATTCACATCGCGCAGAAAAAAGGCAGCGTGGCTCGCGGCGGCCAGGGAGAAAAAGGGAATCAAACTGAAGGAAATCTACAATTCACCGACCGACAATCAGGTTTACATCAACGAACATCTTTCACCATTCTTTAAACGCTTGTTCGGGAAGGCAAAGGAACTTAAAATCCAGAAAAAACTAATGTTTGTATGGATAAGAGACTGTAAAATCTTTGTGAAAGAAAATGAAAACTCACAAACAAAAAGGATTGTTTGTGATGAAGACCTAGACATATTCAATAACTAATATTTTTCCGTAATATAAAATAAATGCACAGGTGCACATAGGTACATTATCTTTTGATAGCTCATTTAACCTTGCAATAGTTAAAATATTAAATATTATAATTTATTATTCTCACATACACCCTTTCAGGTTTGAAAATAATTATTCTAATCTTGTTCTTATTATTCATTTTTTCTCTTTTTACTTGTTTCTTCTTATTGTTGAATTTCTTTTTCTGTTCATTCTTATTGCATTATCGTTACTGATGAATGATGAATATGGCTTTGATGGGCTGATAGATTTGGAATGTTATGATACGATTGAAAGCGATGATATTCTTAATTTTGATATTTACTCTTGTATAGATGAAGTAATTGATACTATTCACTTTTTCAATATTATACACATGAATATACGTAGCTTAGGTAAAAACTTTGATGAATTTGTTTATATTCTTCAAAACTGTGAGATAAAGTACAATGTAATAGTTCTAACGGAAACTTGGATGACTGAAGATAAGATTTTTGATTTCAGCATAGATGGATATACAGTTATACATAGACCAGGCCAACTAAATAGAAGTAATGGTTTGTGTGTTTTTGTGAAAGAATCTATTGATGTACATTATCTTGAATGTCAAAATTCGGAAGCAGATATCATCATGATTAGATTAGAAGCGTTTAGCCATCCTATTACTCTATTTGCAGTATACAGGTCTCCATCCTCAAATATAGAAGCGTTCTTTAATGAGTTGGATTCAAATATGTCTAATATTGATAAAAATGAAAATATAGTCTTGATAGGAGATCTGAACATTGACATTTTGCGCAATAATATTTTATCAAATGAATATAGTAGCCTATCTCATACATTTGTATGGTTTGAGATCTCTTGTAAACAAACCTACTCGTATTTCATGTAACACAAAATCATGTATTGACCACATTTTCTGGAAAAATGTAAATTTTAAAGAAAGACATGTTCTTAGCTCTATACAAAAAACCTTCATTACTGACCACTTCTGTACAACTTTCCACATTGGGAAATCTAACACAGGTTCAAAAGGAACTAGAGATATATTTAGTAAAAAATCAATTATACAAAGTTGATAGACCTTTTAAAAAAAGAGAGTTGGTTAAATGAAACAAACATAAATTATGAAAATGTAAATTTAGATGAAAAAGTAACCAATTTCTATGATAAGCTAATAAACTACATTGAATCCACTACTGAACAAATAAAAATTAGGAATAGAAATAGACCACTAAAAAAATGGATAACTCCAGGGCTGATAAAATCCATTAGAGAGCGAGACAAAATGCATAAAAAATTAAACAGTCAACCTTTCAATGTTCAACTGCAAAATAGATACAAAATTTACAGAAATAGGTTGAATAAACTTATTAAAAAGACTAAATTTGAGTATTACAAAACTAAAATATCGAATTCCAAAGGTAATAGTAAGAAGATTTGGAGCTGCATAGAGGAAATTTTAGACACGCAGCGTATAAACCACCCGAAATCGAACCAGATATTATGAATAAATATTTCTCCGAAGTAGGAAAAAATTATGCAGAGAAAATTCACAATATGTCTGTAATCCTCTGGGGCGTTGACTCCCAGAGTCCTACTCCCTACTTGGTGGGGTAGACTGTACCAGAGGCTGGGTAAACTCAGTGAGATCGACAAGAGGATTTTTACACCACTTTTATTCCAACTTCTTTGCAGATTTGAGTATAATTGTTATTATTATTATCGTGGCACAACAAAGAGGAGATTAAACAATAATAAGTAAGCAAGCTACAAAACAACACAAAGTACCGGCCACACAAGGTTTAGTTAAAACAAGATATAGACAACACAAGATATAGACAACACAAGATATAGACAACACAAGATATAGACAACACAATGTACCTTTGATGCAAATAAAGGATTTGATCAATCAACCTTCATGGGTCCTAAGGATCTTAGTAGTGAAGAATTAATATTCTCAACAAAATAAATATGAGACCAAATATCAAGGAAGTGGAAGCTATACTACCTCCACTCCTCACTACAGAATTATACTTGAGCAGAGTTTATTTAGTGGAGAAGCACAAAGTAATTTTGAGGAGAATTTAGGAAGACTATTTCTCCATGCAGAATAGTACAGGCTGTTCTATTCACACTTCTCTGAATTTAATAGTTATCTTTAATTTAATTTAAAACAAGAAATAAATAAAAGAATCAATCAGAAAATACTACACTAGTCCAACATTAATCAAATTAATCAATAATTTAATCCCTAAATCAATCAACAAGTCGATAGGTCAACAATCAGATGCATATCTCAAGCAACAAGTAAATAAGTCAATTATTATATGCATAAATCAATCAATAAATGATTAAAATCGATACTCAGATGCATAACTCAAACAACAGTTAAATAAGTCAATCATTACATGCATAAATCAATCAATAAATAATAAGAATCAATACTCAGATAAATAACTCAAACAACAGTTAAATAAGTCAATTATTACATGCATAAATTAATCAATAAATAATTAGAATCAATACTCAGATACATAACTCAAACAACAATTAAATAAGTCAATTATTACGTGCATAAATCAATCTATAAATAATCAGAATCAATACTCAGATACACAACTCAAACAGCAGTTAAATAAGTCGATTATTACATGCATAAAATTTGGTGAATTAATCCATTTGGAATATCTTATTGATCTCAAGTCAAAACTTTTATAATACAGTATTTCTTCTGGACTATGACTCCTTAATACTCAATTAAACAATAATTAATTGAAAATATGAAATATTATAGCCTGGTTTCAAGCTTTATTATTCACCAAATTCTGTATGAAGATGTTTTGGACATAAGTCTGTGTTTTCAAACAATAAATTTAGTTTTCACTTTATTGCTAGTTGAAAGGCAATAATCTATTTTGTTAGAATGGTTGGAATTATTATTCAAATTACATAAAGGAATGAGTCAGTAAATAAGTAAATAAATTAATTCACCATTGAATGAATATACCATTAAATTAACAGATAAAAGAAGACATGGACAATAGAAACTAGGGAACAGGATTCCAGTATCACAAACTTGACCTCTTTCTATCAACCTAGTGCAGCGTGATTGGAAGTCAAACTTACTAAAACGGAATTTATTTATTTTATAAAAACCTAAAGAAAATATTTGAAACAGCCTATTAACATAAACGATGTATTTTGAAGTGCTTGGGCTAACTAGGATTTGGACAATCAATTTATCAGTTTAATTGAATAATAATAATTATAATGGATTACAGCACAACTTTTATTGAAACTAAATTAAAATATTGAGAAGACCAAAGTCTAACGTTTTATATGGGACAGTTCTGATCTTATATTTTTATGATATATCTAATGATATCTTATATCTTATTTAAGTTATGATTTTTATGTCATGAAACATTACTACAGATTTTAATAATAGAGCTCATTGGACAGCTTAATATTATAATAATAAATATTTTAATAATATTTGGGACAGCTGTTTCAATCAAATTTTATCAGTAAAATATTTATTCTCAACTATTAATAATTATTTATTAGTTTATTGCTACTTCTTACAGAATTCAAATTTCTGTTGGATAATTACCACGAATTAGAATATTCAAATCTCTAGAAGATTTACAACCTATATTTTGGACAACGGTCTCAATCCACTTTATCAGTATTATAAGTTCAACAAGATAGAAAAAAAAGGGCGATCCTCATCCCCACCTGAATGACCGTGAGAAGGATGGATGGACAGACTATCGAGCAAACAGTTACAAATGTTTGAGTACATCACTCAATTCTACAATTATTGGAATAATAAATTAGTTGAATTTATTTTAGACCTATTCCTACTTGGAAGTTATTTTGTTATGGTGTCTTGGTTTGGGTAGGCAAAAGGCCTTATCCAAAAGGAATTTCAAACAAATTTGGAACTTTTAGAAAAGAAAAAAAATAAATTATTTTACAAAGATTGAATACAAACACAAAATAGAAAGTACAAAATAGGTGGCTCGAGTTTTATAGTGATGGAATTAGGGACTCACCAGCTACAATAAATGTGATTTGAATCCTGCCCTCCATTCCTCCGGTCACTCCTCCTCCTGGTCTATCTCGGGTGGCGGTCTGGATTAGAATGACTAGCTGGGGATGTCGAACCAACCAAGAAGTCTCATTTGTATCGCCATCACCAGCCAACCCCCACCCATCATATATTTCCAGCATCGTACGATGTCACACAATTTTGGAAATTTCCAGGTCAAGAGTCAGTGACCATAGGAATGGTCATAGGATTGCGCAAGAGGTCCGTAATTAAGGTCTGCTGGCTAAGCAGATAATTGTCATAACTATGACTTATTCCAATAATATGATTAAATAGCCTGCTATTAACTCTCATTCATGGCAGAGAACAGCCACAGTCAAAATCAGGTTGAGTTGCGCAATACTGCTTGCTCAGCTATCACGCCAAAATTGTATTGAACTGTTAATTGTTTCTGATTGCGTAATAATTGACTCAGGCAGTATATCAAATGGATTAGCCAGTAGCACCATATTTGGCACATTTGTTAATACCAAAATATAAGAAAGGAACAAAAAATGGTTATAGTCTAATGTGCCAAATATATTGGTAATAAACCAACTTTACACTTAATCTAATATATTATAAACTTAATAAACTTAACCTAAATTGTATCCACATTTATTACATGTCTATACAGAATTCGGTAAACTTACATCATTCACCTTGTTCATCGGCTGATACTCCAAAATCATTCTTTATGCGCCCAACAACCTATCTAAAATATTTGAAAAAATAATTAAAACACGAATTGTAGAATACCTTGAAAAATATAAATTTATTGCTGTAAATCAATCCGGGTTTCAAGAGGGCAAATCCACCGAAGGTGCTATGACTGAGTTGGTGAGAATTGTAACTGAAAACTTCCAAAACAGTAGAAAGACTTTGGCAGTATTTTTGGACCTGGCAAAGGCCTATGATACCATTCCTCATGAAGTCCTTCTATATAAATTAGAGAGAATAGGTTTCCGGGGAAACATGTTGAATTTATTTAGAAGTTACCTGCATGAAAGAATACAGATCCTTGAAACCAGTAAACTAAAATTGACTGAATATGGCCTTCCACAGGGGGCAGTTCTTTCGCCGATATTATTTTTAGTCTATTTTAATGATCTCTTGAAAATTGAAATCGATGGATGTCATGCAATATCCTTTGCAGACGATAAAGCCTTAGTTTTCACTGGATCCAATTGGAGAGAGGTGAAGTGTTTAGCCGAATCGGGTCTAGCCAAAGTGAAAGCATGGGTGGATCACCACACGTTGACACTCAACATTAATAAAAGTGTTTATATGCTTTTCTCTCCAACTGAAAGGTCTATCCCTGCCGATCTATTTCAAAATAGGATAAAGATCCACTCAAACTGCACCTACTATCCCGACTATGTAGAGGTGGAAAGCTTACAGGGGAGAAGTGAGGACTGTGTTTGCCAGACACTATCAAGAGTGAAAGAGACAAAATATCTGGGAGTCATGCTAGATCCACAGCTCAAATGGAACGCCCACATAAATAATATATGTAAAAAATGAAACATTTAATTTATAAATTTTACAAATTAAACATGCTGGGTGATTTAGATATCTCGTTATTAATATATTATGCTTATGCCCAGTCAGTATTGCAATATGGTATTAGGGTATGGGGCGGTGCATTAGACACACATTTCAATAAAATCTTCATAATTCAAAAACACTTAATAAAAGCAGCACTTGGCCGTCCCAGACGTTATCCTACACATCTTCTTTTCAGAGAATTCCCAGAGCTAACAGTCAGGCAACGTTTCGTTAAGAATTTGATATTATACGTAATAAAAAACAGAATACTATTTACACCGCAATATAATAAGTTCTATATTGCGTTACTAATAAATTAAAATATTAATACTAAAATATAACTATATATACATTGATGGCTTGCAAGAAAACCGGCATAAGTCTAAATTTTTTATTTTTGAGTTATTACCATCAGCAGAAGCTAGGAATCGTCCTCTATTATGTGTAAAATAGACGTAACTGTAGTTCAATAAATGGCCGCTAGATTTCGAAAAGGTTGTTATGGCGCTGAGTCATAATTGGTCATAGAGAATCAAGAAAACCGACCCATTCTCAGTTGCTCTTCTGCCATGCTGAAAGAAGCTACGCATTTATCAAGAACAACGTCACAAGTGAAAAAAGTTCATTCGCGAACGTTCAATTTATTGATATTTTTTCTACAAAAGTGACATAAGTCAAATTGTGTCATTTTTGCTGAAAAGGTGAGTATCATTTTATTCACTACTTTCTCGATAATATTGGCACATTTCTTCTTGTGTCAGTTTTCTTAATTTGCTAGAATAAAAATCACTTATTGTTGTTGATAGTTTTAGAGTTATGTCATTCTTCTCAAAATACAAACCCATCATTTATGCCATCATCAATGTTGTTTTTAAACTTGGGTCATTTTTCCTGATACACTTATAGTAATCTTCAATGTTGTATTTCAACTTATGTCACTTTTTCTGATAAAATATGCAATCTTTAATTTCGTTTTTCTACTTATGTCACTTTTCCTGAAGAACTATGCCATTTTTAATTTTGTTTTTTTAACTTATGCCATTATTACTGATAAATTAAGACAAAAAAAGGTTCTATTTCCATCAATGTTATAATTATAATGAGCAATATCATGATCCAACTGGTTATTGATACTTGTTAATCATATTAATTGATCACATTCAACTGTTTTCTCATTAGGCTGAAGACAAAATGGAGAATTCAAAACCATTTGTATTTGTATCTGGTCGTAGCAACCTGGCGATCTGAGAGGTAAACACAATAACCACTCAAAAGTTGTTGAGTCAATTAAAGATGGAGTTCCTAACCATATCAATAAGATTCCTCGTATAGACAGCCACTATTGTAGAAAGGATACAGAAAAAGAATATATTGATGGAGGCAAAACTTTAGCTGAGCTGCATAGAGATTATGTTGCAGATTGCAAAGAGAAGCAACTACCTCACGCTATGTCATGTATAACAGAATATTCAATACAGAATACAACATTTCATTCCATTTGCCCAAAAAGGATCAATGTGAAGATTGCATAACTTATTCCAATGCTTCAGAGGAGGAGAAGCTGACTCTAGTAGAATATCACGAAAGTCACTTGAAAGAAAAAGATTTATCCACGTGGCGAAAAGGAAAGAGACAAACAGTAAACAGCAACAAAATCGTCGCTGTTTATGATTTACAGGCAGTTTTACAGTGCCCAAGAGGCGACGCATCAAGTTTTTACTATTGTTCAAAAGTGAATGTATTCAATTTTACAGTTTTTTTGAGACGCGCTGTTGGGTCGACCGTCCGCGTTTCCAAAGCCACTCAGAAGTGGCGAGCCACAGGGTCAGCAGCTGTAACGTTATGAGAACGCGCCCAACCTGTCACACTACGCCACTTCAGCGCCACTCGCAATGAAAAATCTTATCACTCCACCAAATCTAAATCACGTGATTTTGAAGATAGAGGAATTCTGATTTCAGATTTGAATTCAGCGCTCTCGAATTAGTAAGATTTCCCACGTGGACTCAAAAATATTGAAAATTGAGGAATTTATATTATCATTGATAGTTTCAATTTATTTTATACTACTTATTCCGTTTCAAAGATCACATAGTAACAAATTATACATCACAAATGTAGATGAGTATAATCTTATAATTTACATGATAAAATCATTCTCCTTAAGTTTTTCATGTGCAAAGATATAATTATGAGCATTTTTGTATTATTATTATTATTATCATATCAATTCATTGTAATTCATAGTAATAGTAATAATGTTGTGAGATGTACATTCAATGAAAAGTTCATGTACTCACAGCTACTACTAATATAAGATGTTGTTGAGAAAACCGTGTCATGCTGATGGCAGTATTTCCCAATAATTCTCAAGAAATAATAATTGCCTACATTTCAATATAATTTCATTTTAATTGACGACCACCCAGTGCTTTGTTATTATTTATTATTATTATTTTAATAGATTTATTATTCAATAAATAATATTTTAAAAGAGTACTAGGATCTTCATTAATTTGAAAACTTTGATAGTAGGTATAGTCTGTCCAAGTAAAGAAGACCCTCTGGCAAGATAGGAAAATGACTCAAGCTCGGTCAATTTTGGTTCAAAAATTATCAAATTCATTTCAATTGTGTAATTTGATCTACTATTAAGACCAGATTTATAATTCTTGAAGAAATATTAACCAATTTGTTTGTTTAAAGCACCCAGTTAAATCCTGTGACTAAAATGTAGTGATTTCACAAGTGATTCTCAATGTAGCTACAATTAAACCAAATTTACTGTATTCAATGTAGTTTTTTGATCGATTGTCATTAGTAGTGAGAATAGTAACGGTTAATATAATATAATTATAGTTCTCATTAATGAATACAGTTTCAATAATGGCCAAAATGATAGACAATAAGTAAATGTAGATGTAATAAATAAATGTAGACAATGATACACAGTATAATATCAAGTATACTGTCTATCACTTGCGGCTCGTGCCCACGAAACAGGTGAAGTGTCCTTATCTTTTACTGTACAGAACTTCACCTGTTTCGTGGGCACGAGCCGCCAGTGCTGTCTATAGCGTATGCTGAGAAGATACGCCGCTACAATAGTGGTGCATTGAGCCGGAGTCTCTTCTCAGCGTGCGCGAACCAATACACTGTAGAATCCAAGGTTATATCCCCCCTTAGTGGCGCCACGAAAAAACGCGCATCAAAACGCGTCGAAACGCGAGGTGAAAAAATGTAACATGACCCGCCGCGCGTCTGAAGTGGCGTAGAGTGACAGGGCCCTGAGAGTAAGAAGTTGGATTTGGTATTTTACTCTGACAACTGCAAAAAAATAAATTCGTTTTATCTATGTACTTGTATGCTGTCAAAAAATTTCCTTTTTTGAATTCAATCACTCACAAATTTCTAGTTAAAGGTCACAGTCAAAATGAGGGAGATAGTGCTCATGCACTCATTGAACGTGTAATAAAAAGATCATTGAAGTCAGGTCCAATTTTCATACCTTCACAATATGTCACATTGATTCGAATTGCTAAAGCCCCGTTTCCATTAGCACAAAAATGTTTTGCAACGTGTTAAGCAACAGTGTTGCATGAAAATTGTACGAATGGAAACGGTCTGAAAATGTTTCAAAACTCGTTGCGCCGGGCAACAAGTTGGAGACCAATGTGTTTTGCAACTCGTTCTCACAACATTGTATCCTGGGGAATGGAAACGGCAAGAAATGTTGCCGCAGCACAAATTAGAATTATACAAATTCTAAAACGCGTTACAATAGAGATAGAACAATTTGGATTTCAGATTTGAATTCAGCGTTCAAAAATTAGTAGGAATCCCCGCGATTGCTCAGAAATAATCAAAATTGAGGAAGTTATTTTTATCGGATATTCAAGTCATTTTATTTTTTGCATTCGACCTATTCAAATTCTAATAATACTTCTTCTTGGTTTTACTTCTGTTACTACAGAGCAAGGTTACTAGAAAGTCTTTAATATTTTTCTTTTTCTTTAAGACTAAAAAATCTTTAATAACCTTGCTACAGTGTAAGACTAAACTTACTCGATTTTACTTTGTTAAATTACTGTTACCACAGTGGATACTATTATAATATTATATTATGGGAGTAACTTATATGATAGGAGTTCACAATTCAGCAAGGCGAGAATTGTTTTCAAAAAAAGAAAAAATAATAAAGTCCGTAATACTTGTATCTATCCAAATGTGAATAAAGAACTTTAAAACTTAGGGCTGTTTAAAATAATTGAAAAATAAATAAAAATCAAACACCCTTTTTTTGAAAACTTTAAAATTATAAAACACACATACATGTTTCGGGAGCTAAGCCCATTCTCAATGTGGATAAAAATAGTTCTAAAAACTATTTTTAAAAATAGTTCTATTTTTATCCACATTGAGAATGTGGATAAAAATAGTTCTAAAAACTATTTTTAAAAATAGTTCTATTTTTATCCACATTGAGAATGGGCTTAGCTCCCGAAACATGTATGTGTGTTTTATAATTTCAAGAGTTTTCAAAAAAAGGGTGTTTGATTTTTATTTATTTTTCAACTATCCAAATGTCTCTTTTCCTGCTGTACGCATAGAGAATAGAATATGAAATACCTATTTATATAGAATATATGAAATATATGAATATAGAATATTTCTATATTCGCTATTCTCGCTGGCTGTACGTGACTACAATGTAATTATGATGAATTGATATATTTAGTTTATGTTTATGTCAGTTGTTTGAAAAAGTAATTGAATTTGAGCAACGTGACTAAAAAATAATAATAAAAGAGGAACTGTAGGTACTCGAGCTGAATAAATGGTTTTGCTGAACAATGCATTTGTCTTCTCTATTAGCTGGAGAGAAAAAAGATGTAGTTGCGACTTCTGTTTATTTTGCATTTTTTGCGATTTGAAGAAATAGTTTCCAGACCATGATGTGATGAAAACGAGAAATACTTTCAGTTCACTGTTGGTGACTTTCAGTGTGTTGTGTGTTTCGTATTACTTAACTCTTGATACATTGAAAATGGAGTGGTCGAAGAATAATATATAATTGAATCAATTGAATAATTCGAAACAGAAACAGTGCTGTGGAATGTATCTAGCGCGAACCATAAGAACTCAAATTGCAGAATTGACGCCCCTAAAAGGATATATTGTCGGCAGTGAGTACTTTTGGCAATTCGAGGCGCCATTAGATTGAGTAGGAATTCAAAATCGGAAGCACTCATTCTTACGTAGTTTTCAGAACCACTTTGGTAAGGTGCCTCATTAAACTATTATAAGCACCCTCATGCAGCCGTTTTGCGAGGATGCTTCTAATCCACCACCGTGGTCTTTTTCGCCTATTTTTAAGTATTCGATAACCTCCTGCTACAACAACAAAACTTGCTAGAGCGAGCCTATCGTCCATCTTCTTCAAATGCTCACAACGAACTGAGCTCTGATGACCAGTGAATTCGAGTCCAAGTAGTCTAGATGCTGATGTTGCTCAAAACATTTGATGGAATGGAAACGGTACACCAGGCACGGTGAAAAACGCGTAAAAACATGTTGCCAGTGTGTTGTGCAACACTGTTGCACGAAATGTACGAATGGAAACGGGGCTTAAGAAAACAGGAAGCCCATACCATGTGACAGAGATGAGTCATGATATGTTTTATGATTTGAAACATTTAGCCGACAAAATTGGATTGAATTCATTACGAGATCAAAATCATTATTCTTCTCAAAATTTTATTGTCTACAAAAAAAGACCTATAAAATTTTCTCGTCCAGCGCCATTTCCTGATCATATCTACAAATTTTCAGCTGGGTCTTCCGACTTTTACTTTTTTTGCTTAATTTGACTGGACTACAATATGATTTCAAGATTCTCATGCTTAAGAAGAATAAAGAACTATACTCGAAATACAATAAGTCAGGATAGAATATCCACTATAACCAAAATTTACTATTTAACTTTTTAAAACTATAACACTTTTTCAATTAAAACTATAAATTATTTATAAGATAAGATTTAATAAGTTAGACACATTGATTCTTCAAATGTAATTGGCCATTTAGTTTTGTTTCATTTAAACCTGATTTCTGAGTTTGTGGGACATTTTAGATTTAGGCTGTTTATTGACTGAACCCATTTTATTTAAAATTGAATCATCTACAAATTTCACCCACAGAAAAGTAAGTTGAAGCATTAGGTAACCATGTTGAACTTCTTTGAACTTGAAAAATACTGATTATTTTCATATTTTAGCAAATATATCAATAACCACTGCAGATACGAACTCCTAACCAGTTCTAGTCAACCAGGACCAGTGACCAGTTCTCAGTCCTATGGAAAAAGTTTTTTGTATGTACGTAATCGCTTGACACAAAGCTATAAAATTGTAGACGATATTCACACTCAACAAAATAAGTCTAGTTTAAAAAAAAAAAATTCTGACTCAGGGATTTGAGATGGACCCCTGTACTTGGTCTCATTTGGAGATAGCCTGATGAAAAAGGAAGGTTCTAATCTATGGAAATTTCTCTCACCCTGGAAAAAAATCGCGAAAAATCTGTTTGAGGTTATAGAAAAACTTAAAAATCATTCTTTTTCAACTTAAACTGCCTAAAAATACTGCTCAATGATCGACTATGGCATGTAGAATACCTTAAATTGTAGTCTGCCAATCTAAGTAGACTATTTCCCTCTCCACCCAAGATTATAGCTACGTTGTCGGATTGTGAGAAATTGAATCTTCTTCAAATCCTCGATATCTGTATGTAGAATTTCATCCTCGACATGCCAGTAGTATTAAAACGGTTCCTGGGTAAAAGGATTCAAAGGAAATTTGATTTTTTTGATAAAATTGAAAAAGCGCGGAAATATTATTTTCTGTCGTACCTTTATCACTTCTCTCACAATCATTGGTTGTAGTAAAAATCATGTTTTTATGTCAAAATGACAAGGAGAATTCGTGCTTTCTAATTGTTTTTGATTTTTATATACGACCAACAGTTTCTATTTACGAATATGTTTGTCAATGTCGAGTCTACTCGAACAGAAAACATGAAATTTTCGACGATCTAGAAACTTTTTTTGTTCAAGAAGATAAGTGGGTGGTGAAAGCGAGAAAGTTGTTCAAAAACAATTGAAATTTTTTTCCAAGTGTCAAAAATAGTCGGAAGATCGTAATTTGCCCTCTGAAGAGTTTCAAAGTAAGAAGAGCGGTATATGCATGAATCATTGTATGTTAAAGATTAAGAGAATTGGTGTTGTTGAAGCTAATCGACTTAGATTTTCGAGCTGCGAACAGCTGGTTTATCATAAAAAATAGTGAGTATTATCATAAAAAAAAACATGAGTACTTACATGTTTCTATAATGTTGTTCTATGAAAAGGTACATCCTAGGAAATGATGCAGTATTCTCACAAACGTTTCTCGTATATATTATATTCGGTACACTGGGTACACTCTCGCAGACATGAAATTTCAATTACATTATTCTAGACTTCTAGTGTCACCACAGAACAGACACTTCCAACACCCTACCGAACAAACTGCAGTGTGTGCAAACTCGCGAAAACTGATTTGATGGTCATTGATGGTCTCAGTCAGGACTGATGGATGGCTGATGTACTAACGTGAAGCTACTTGAAGACACATAATAAGTGCAGCCAACTTACGACAGTCACCAACACAAAATTTACCACTGTGGGGGTGTAAAAACAACCAGCACCACAAGCAATACGTAATACCACAGTGAAGGTATTTCCTTCTCTTCTCTCACTCTGTGATGGTAGGCCTAATAGCATAATACTAATTACTAATTAACTAATACGTATAGTCTTAGTCTGTCCAAGCAAAGAGGACATTCTGACAAGATGGATAAATGACTACAGCAGTACAGCTCGGTCAATATTAGTTTAAAAATTATAAATTTTTTGTCTCAAATTGTAGATCAGAATATTTCCTACAATTTGATACCAAATTTATATTTTTTATGAAATGATTTTCCCATATTGCCAGAGTGTCTTCTTTGTTTGGACAGACTATATATTCTGTCCATCTGAGGATGGATAATTGCGTTGTCAATGGTGATAAGATGAGATTCCGGGTTGTTATCAGATAACACGATTTCTGTTTCTTAACAAGCCAAGAGCTGCAAAATTCAAAATCAATAACATTCATGCCTCACATGGTTACATTAAGGATAATGAATTAAAATAGGTTATTGATCAGTTTGTGCTCGTCCAATTAGAATAATAAGTAGGTCAATGTCCTCTCCAACAATGATGCTTGTCTCATAGTCTGATTTTTTAATAGCTGTTTCAACAGTCAATGAGCACGTCAGCATCACCCCTGGCTTGTTTAGATGCGATACCAGCAACTTCTAATTCTGCAATGAGCATTTCAATAAGATTTTTCTTATTTTTTCTATTCGTCAAAAACTTTTGTTGGCTTATTGGTAGGATTGTTGACTCAACAAAACAGAGCTCATTCAATGAAGACATTTCTGCGCTTTGTCTTGATTGCTCCATTAATTTTATGTTTTTACTGTAATCAGAATAACCATCGAAAATAACAAATAATAACAACAATGTGTACGAAAATGAATTTTCAAATATTTTACATAGTTGTTGAGAATTGTGGAAAAATTGTCACTGTAACTCCATTCAACACGGTGCAGAAGAAATTAAAAGTCTTTTAATGGGTATAAGGAAAGAAAAGCAAATATCTTAAATTCTACTTGGAAGGTGAAAAAATCCATTATTTCTTATGCCAAAACTCTAGAACAGCATAAATTTTGCGAATTGAAACTCTGCAAACATATCAATAATTATAATATTAATTTGTCTTCTTTGAAATTTTGAAGTTGTGGAAAACTCTCATCTAAATAGTTTATTATGAACTATTTGGTGAGAATAATAGTATTTGGTTGCTTAACGGACATTATGTATCGAATTCAACATTCTACTTCGTAGTTTGTGAGGCGTAAGCCATTATGGAGCGCGCGCTTCCCCCTCTCCACGCTGTATCTCGAAAACCTTCAGTTGTACGGAAATAATGCATAGAACAAATATTGTAGAAAATTTGATGGTCTACAATTTTCACAACCACATCTTAGAACGTATGAACTATGAACAGGAAACAAGTTATTAGCAAAAAACTTATTTTTGTGATATTTGACCTTGAATAATAAATTTAGCGGACACGATATAGATGTCGACTTTTGTATACTTATTTAGAATGCCCTTATAGAGGTTTATTACAATTTTCAGCTTAGCCGCTCTCATTGGGAGGTTTTGAATTTAAAATGCCTGGACTATTGAAGTTGGAATTAGATTCACAACTGAATGAATATTGAAAAGAAAGAGAGAATAAAGGATTGTATCTTGCATTTGCACCGGTGGCTGTTGTTAGCTTGTCCGAAATCAGTGAGTCCAGTACGGGGAAAAATAATGTACTAAATCCCCCCAAATAAATGTACTAGATTTTTGAGAAATGTACTTGATGTTTAAAAAAATCACGAGTATTGTATAATTACATTGGAAATGGGTGAAAATAATCTAATCTCTGATGCTTCAAGGTGAGTGAGTGTATTTGAAAAATCACTTCAACTATCGAAATTATGTCTCTACAATGATCACTGTTTGATATACTGTACCGCCGATTTACGTATCTTAAAACTTATTTTTTCAATTCCATTATTTGTTATTATTCTATTATGTATTCATTTTATTATTTATTTATCGGTACTTATTTTTTTCTATTTCCTAGCTAGCTGATTTTTAATAAATAATAACGATTATTTTACATTTGATTTACATAGGTAGTCTATTTGAATTATTTCTATTTTTTAGAAGCTTTTTGAGCTAAATGGAGAAACTCCAAGGAAATATTATAGTTTGCAGAAGATGAATGTTTCATTTTTTCCTAAGATAGTAAAAGTCCAATAATTTTCAGGGTTGTGAGATAATTTTTCAATTTATTTTCAATTACTGTATATTAATGGATTAAAATTTCTGGCATTTTCATTGACGGACTCAAAAAAACCGGCAAGAAATACCATCAAGCTACACCACTGCAAAATTAATCGCATAAACTGCAATTGTCCAACAATAGATCGCACTGATAATATAAAATACTTGGGAGTAATAGTAGACGACTTACTTCGATGGGACAAACACATCATAGAACAAACAACAAAACTCAGGAAACTGGTCCACAAATTCATTCAGCTCCGACAGATACTGAATCTGGATACATTGAAGATGATATACCACACATAGGTAGAATCAATAGAAAGGTATGGCATTCTGGCCTGGGGAGCAACTCATTTCTGTCATATGGATCCCATTTTCAAAGTACAGAAACTGATCCTCAGGATAATGGGACAGAAACATCCGCTCCACCCTACAGATACTCTATTTGCGGAGCTCCACCTACTCAGCATCAGACAAATTTAGGCTCGGACAGACTACTTACTTACACAGACTACTTACATTCACCAGAAAAAAACGCAGTTATTTCTCAACATGGACCACAACCACAGTACACGCAGAAGGAATATCGATCTGGCTGTTCCCAGGATGGCAACGACAGCCGCCCAGAGGACAGTCACATATCTAGGACCGAAGCTTCATAACATACTTCCAATACATATTAAAGAAATAGTACCGGTTAACATTTTTAAAGCAAGAACAAAAACTTGGCTCATTGAAAATAGAATAAATTTTAGTGAAAACCTTATTGGAAATTAGAGTACCATCGTTTAGGAAATAATATTTTTTTTGTCCTTTATTACTAATCAAATGTAAAAATTAGTCCATAAATATTATTATATTAATTAATTTTTTAAATTATTATTATAACTCTAACGCCGTGTAAAGCAAAGTATTTGTGGTTTCCCAACACATATCTTATATAGTGGGGGCCACGAAAAAATATATCTTATTTGCAATAAAGTCTAAATTGTTACTTAAATTCACATCATGAAATCTTACCTGTATATTGTTGATTTCTTACTAATAAACTCCTCTGGAAGAATTGTTTTTCTTTCAGAGAAATTATTATTATTATTATTTAAAAATACCCTCTCAGATATTGTAGCTTACAAATGAGGCATGTAATGTTTGTACGAATTTCATTATCATGAATGATAAAATTACTTTGTTGGCTTCATTTTTTAACTGAATAGCCTACTGTCTTCCAAAATTTTATCAGCTCTTCTCACTCACATGTGTCTCAGGATTAAAATAAAAAAAAACACTCCTGTAATATCATTTTCTAGAATCTACAGTTTCGTTAGTAATAATAAATCAGAGAATCGAACCGAAGACTTTATTCCACAAGCGACCGTTTACTGCAAAACTGCCTCCACAGAGGTAGCTCCTCCGTGCTACCTCTGGCTTTGTTTGTTGATGATATTGCTTCATAATAATATTTAATGTTGTTTACCATCAATTATAGATATAATTATAGTTTATCATCTGAATTGCAGTCAGATTGCCTCCAAGCTGTTGGAATTATTTTCTCTACACGTTGAAAATATCAATCACCTCGCACACTCCATTACCCATGCACAAGTGAATTTAAATACTTATATGGGCATCATCCACAGCAAAAAAAAAATGTACTATATAGTTACTAGATTCTGCCTTGAATGTAGGCACAGAGAAGAAGAAATTCATTCTTCTCTGTGTAGTGTAGTTCTCTGTGTAGTGATGTAGGTTTACTGTTGTACAAGATGGTGAGAAAATGTAATAGATCTTGTCTAGTACATATGTACTAGGGTTGCACACAGTGTGTCCTATCATCCTATGTAGGTTAATCTGGCTTTTCCGATAATGATTAATGGTATCGCTTTCCTTTACCAACAACATCTGATTTATTAGCAAATTCCAGAGCTCAAGAGTAGGCTACGGTACGTGACTTTTGTGCAACCTTTTGTACAATATCATATATGCTTTGAAATTGAACTATAAGCACATGCGCTGTGTGCATGCTAGCTCAGCTCACTAGGTAGTTTACAGATTCCAATCAGCGAGAATGGAATATATGTTTGTTTGTTTGTTTATGAGGGTGAAGCCCACATGAGCTCTTAGGCTTGTGCGTGGGTAATGAAATGGATGATAGATGACGACTACTTTTTTTATGTAGTCGGGACCGACGGCTTATCGTCTCCTCCGAAAGACGGGGTGGCCGTATTTATGTGATTGTGCTGTGGTCAAAAATTGTTTCCCCGCTTGGGACTTGAACCAGGGTCCACCTGGTTATCAGACCGGCGCTTTACCACTCCTCCAACGAGCCACCCTATATATATTCCATTTCTATACTCTATTCTCTCTGATTCCAATATAGCCAGATTCCAATGAAACTAGCAATTTTGACGAATGGCTGAAATTAATTCTCATCTCTGATACCAGAAACAACACAGTTCCTATGCCTATGCGAGCGGTTTGCTAGAGCCAGAGAGAATAGAATATAGAAATGGAATATATTCCATTCTCGCTGGCTAGAGCATATCGAGTTGAGAGAAGCCTCAGTAAACCTTATTTCTATCACAGACCTCTTTCAGATTGTCCTGACAGAAATAAGAAATAATGAAAACTCGATCGCCATCCGCCACATTCGATGGAATCGGCTAAAACTGAAAAATTCCAAAAACTGAATGGAAAATTCAAGAATACAAAAACAATATTATTTCAAAATAGTATTGATGAATAAGGTCAAATTGTTTTTACATGGAATAATTTATTTATTTTTCAGATTATGTACATAATGGTGTTTTTTTAAAAATTACTACTTGATTGGAATTTTTTAATTGTAAATGGCAAACTACCAATATTGTATTATTTATTTTGTCGTATTTTTCTCCTGTAATAAAGTTATTTATTTTATTTATCTATTGATTTCGCAATGAGCAATAATATTCTACTATAATATCGATATTACTCTTTTTATTTTCAGAATAGAACTTATTATCAGGATGATAAATTGGTACTGGATAGCCTAATTAGAATGATGCTCATACTTCCATCAATATACCCACTCAAATTTGATGAATAATCAAGTTTTATAATAAATAACTGCACTTACATTTTTGTAAGTGAGCAAAGCAGATTGCAAAGCCACTTATGGGTGTAGCAGAGGAAATTGCTTCAGGTTATTCTGATACACAAATATAAGAACACAATAATATAAAACCAAATAAAATTTTTAAAAGATAATTATACTGTATTAGGCCTTTGACAAACTATTCTCCCACCCTGTTTATGTAAAGAATACAAGTTTTTATTCTAAATTAATACTTGCTGAAGGTATTATTCACATGTCATAAATAAAGGACTGGACTGGCTAAATGCTCAATGCACATTACTGCAACCTCTCACTCTCCCCAAAATAGGAGATAACTATCTAAGTCTGGATTCAGTGACCAAAAATTATACAATTTTGAAATTTGGTATCCTTCTACTTTTTACATCATAAGAGAGGATTTTGTTCTGTAAAGAATGTCAATGAAGCATTATTTATTTATTTATCTATTTTTCTACAAAATAAACGGATAATTCATTTTGGGTGGTTCGTTGAAGTTAGCGATAACGCGCCGGTCTGATAACCAGATGTTCTGATTCCGATCCTTGCCCGAGGAACACATTTCAACCACATCATAATGATATAGGGGGTGGCGTAGCTGAGTGAGTTAAGCGCTGGCGTTGCAACCCAAAGGTCCCAGGTTCAAACTCAGGTCAGACCAGGAATTTTTCTCAGGCCACTTTCCCGTGTTTCGGATGGACACGTTAAGCCGTCGGTCCCGGCTGCCTTAAACCAGTCGTTAAGTCATGTCAGAGGCCCTGAAATTGACCAGGAGCGACCTGAAAACTCTGACACCAGACCTGAGCCAGCCAGGTTACACGAATATTATTATTATTATTATAATGATATAGATTTCGGAGGAGGCGATAAGTCGATAAACCGTCGGACTCAACTATCTAGCCTTAAGTTAGAACTGGTAAAAAGGAAAATCTTCTTTGATTTTACTGCTTAAACAAAGTTGTAATCTCTCATCATAATAATCCCTCTCATTACCCACGCACAGGCCTAGGAGCCCATGAGGGCATCACCCTCAGAAAAAACCTACTACTGTATTGATTTCACAAAAATACAATCGATCATTCTACTACTTACTACTCTAATCCAATTCTTTTTCAATAATTTAATTCAACGTAGATCCACTACTACACTGTCGTATCAATTTCATCAATTTGACATGCACATCCGGTTCTTATTTGATAAATATAAATTTATGATAAATATTCATTTATTGAACAAAACTAATAGTACAAGTTATAATAACAATTCTACAATGCAAAACTGTTTTTATTGTTATTTTAGTGCAGCAAAACAAGGACAACAGTCAAGCGGGTATTTAACATTTTTGGGTTCTCAATAAAATAACATTATGATTGATTTGCCAGTTTCCTTGAATACAGCACATTTCCAACGGAGAAAAAGAGCTTCATCATCTGAAAAAATAGAAACATTTAAATTCAATAAATCAATGATTCATAGTGACAGACAGTATCAACTCAAATTCGATTAGCTTAGCCGAAGCCGTCAGCTTGAGTCAAGTAGTTTCCACTATCTAATCTCGATAGAATTTCGCCTAATAATAACCATTCTACTTCCAATCTGATGACAAAAACGATAAACAAAACCAAAACTATTATCAAGAACCAGACATAACCTTCAGTAGTTCTCCATTCTTTCAGGACCAACGTAACCCTCCCTCTCACCAACTCTCTTCATCCTCTCTTTATCCTCTCTTTTAACCGCTTCCTCCTCTCTTTATCCTTCCCATAACTCCCGGTACAATCCCCTCCCAAACACTTCTAGAACCGCCCCTGGATCAACGAATAAGAGTGAAAACCTACATGGTTACTCATTCCTAACTAAAACTAAAAACCAACTAACATAACTAACATGGTACTATAACCCAATAAAATTCACTTGGTTTCTCATGCGACTGTTACATTTATAGTCTTCTCAGATTCTATAGTTCGATAATAATAGTATGTTTTAGTATAATCAAATTGTTGATTACGATACTTACATCTTTGAAGGAGAGATAGTTGAGAACGTAAATGCCATAAGGTTTCATTTCAATATCAACATTGGCGCGTGTCATCATAGTATGTACAGTTTGTCTGAACCAGCGGGGCTTATCAACCCACGGAATCTCAGCTAAATGTCTCCGCAGAACATCATTCTAGAATATATTAAAATATATTGAATATTAATGAAATGGAACAGAAAATTTATGTAATAGTCAATTATATCAATCAAATATATATTAATGCTTAAACTATTCGATTGATTTAACAATATAGACTATGAAAACTTATTTAATTACAGTAGAATGTCGATAATTCGGACGTCGAAAATCCGGACCGCCGATAATCCGGATTGGTCTTCAGCAAGAAATCAAGAATATTTGTACCGTCCAAGTTCATTACTAGAGAGTTGGCGATGAGAGAATACATACTGTAATGTTTAGCGAAGCGACGGAAATAATCTTCTATTATCTCCCTATAGAAAATATACTATTTTAAAACTGTTTTCTTCTCAAATAGGGCCTGCTGGCCCTTTTTCAAGGTAATTCCGATAATCCGGATAGGGTCCGGTCCTAATTAATCCGGATTATCGGCGTTCTACTGTACATTGAACCTAATATGCTAATAGCCGGTTCGTGAGTTATCAAATTAGCTAATGAACTTATTAAAATTCAAGTTGAAATAACTAATCTTATATTCAAGCCGATAAATGTTATAATCTACTTTGAATCTTATTTAATCATCTATCTACTCAAGATCTAGATCAAGTGGAGTTGATTGTTCTTGTGTGGTTGATCCATTGGAGGCAGAAAAAATTTCTGGCATGTTTAAAGAATTATACATTATCCGACAGTCATTTTATTGGAAACGGTTTGTCAATACTGTACTTCAATTAGAAAAGATACTTTATTGATATTAAATACCGTGATTGTTACCTCCAGTTTGTTATTGATTTTTTCAAATTTTCTTCTATGAACAGAGTTTTCTAAAAAAAACTCCCTGATCAGGCAATTACTGTAATCAGGCAATTTTTGTTCTCATTCCTTTACCTGGTTCATTATTTTCTGTCCATTTTGAAACATGAAGAAGATAACTAGGTTCAGCAATATAAACATTATGACGAATGTAACGGCCTTCTGTATTCCTTGGGCCTGTGGGAAGAACATTCAATCAGTAATCAAAGCTTATGTTGCAACCGGAGAGAATAGAATATAGAAATACTCCATTCTCGCTGGTTGCAATGTTGCAACAATGGAACTGGAGAATGAAATAGCTGACTAGAACAAAACTTCCTTGTTATCTTATCTTCCTTTTTCTTGAACACAACACAATCAATCTACACTTTCAGCGAAGCATCAGCTTTTTTTTTGAGAAACATCACTTTATTATTATTAGATAGCACGAATATCACTCAACTTTTTTTTAACAAATGAATTGATTCACTTATTGAGTGCTTGAAGCTCAGAACCACTGGCGGCTCGTACACACGGAACAAATGAAGTGCACGTATCTTTTGCTTTACAGTACTTCACCTTTTTAGTGGGCACGAACCGGCAGTGCTCAGAACACCTTATTAAGTATGTGTTAATTTTAGAGTGTTATTTTAAATGAATGATTCTATAATCATAATTTCCTCAAGCGTTGGGCGTTAAGGTGCCCTATCTACTATATGCCTACTACGATTGAACGTCAATATAAACGTTAATTCACTCATAAAGAATTACCAAATCATGGTTCCTTCGACAGAATAAATCATGAGCTATCTTATCAGGTATTTAACCTCCAAACTTGGTTTAAAAATGTGTTTCTCTGATTCTTTACTTGTTAGGCATCCAACAATAAAAAATACATACTAAAAATTAAAAATATCTCAAGTATTATGCATTTGTATTTATATAATCTTGTACATTTTAATTCAATTCACTGTATGCCAGTTGGCAAATGACTGGTATTAATACAATAATACTCAGCTCTCTCAAAGTGCGAGGACTGCGAGGTGTCTGCAAGAGTATAAGAGTATATTGAAACAACTAACAGCGATTAAAGCTATACTAATTATTCTCAAAGACAGCTTGAGACTGTCCTGACAAAGCTGAGAATCAATAAAAGTCATTCGCCAACCACCTAGGAATCATATGGAAGAATTATTAGATATTGCAGTATATATCCACTGCTGGATAATTATTAATAACTATAAATTATAATCTCCAAATATTGACATATTGTTACATAGATAGACAAAGGCACAGTTTTTGAACAGTTTCATTCAATGGATCTAGCTTGCTATTTAGTACATTGGCCAATATTTGCAGTTGCAAAAGTCCTTTATCTATTTATATAGCAATTTTTGGAGATTCTAATCATTAATTATTAACACCTATACATTTTTTGGCATCAGCTGATACCAATAATAATTATTAAACTACCTACTTCTCTACAAAATCATTCTTCTAATACTGAACTTTTAAGTGTTATCATAGACTAATATAATATACTATACTACATATAGATCTACTATATCTACAGTGTTCTGCTCAAAAACAAGCACAAGTTGCTCTGAGCTTCTAGCATTCAATGCGTCTGAAATGGAATTATTTTTACAGTCTATCGAGATTAATTAGAGGTCAATACCTCCTCGCATGGCCACCTAGTAGCGCACGACTCAGCTTTCTTCTCAATAATCAGCTACTTTACGATGAATTTCAAGTACGTGAATAAATTTTTTTTACGATTAGAAAGAGAAAAACATAAATTCACCTTCAACACGAAAAAGGCATTGTTGCAAGAATCCGTCATTGTAGCACATACAGTACATGTTAATATGAAAGCTGATTTTCGAGCACAAATCTTATGATTCCTGTAATTAAAAAATCATTGAATATCCTATTCCCATGTGAATATGTGGTGTGGTTCAACATAGATGTACGCACGATAATATAATCGTCTAATCTCTAATGCAACACCTAAGACCCGCTCCATGTCAAGTAAACAATTTATTTTTTTAAATAAAATTAATGGATCTTATAAATAGGCTAATCATAGTTATCAGCACATCTTGTGCATATAACAGTTGTGAGCTGAGTAGACAATCAAAGTAATAATTTCTTATTCAAAATGTATTCGCTGCCTAATTTTATTTTTCTATTCATTCAAAACTACTTTGTAAGATCCTATAATTGAATATAACTGACTGATTATAATCAGATTATACACAGCAGTCTCTATATCTAATATTTATACATAGCACTTTAGCAGTCTTTTATGCATGCGTTTTTCTGTGCACTGTGTTCAGTAAAATATCGGACGTTTCTTAGTAAATGGCTGCTTATAATTATGATTATGATGGGAGTTGGAATATACAAGAAAACGTCAGATATTTTATTGTGCATTGAAAAATATACATCGTACATGTCTTATAACTGTAAATCTATTTACAATTTGAAAATTACGTTTTTAGCATACTACTTTGCTCATTATCACCTATGAAGTTTCAAGCTTCTTACTGGTTTCAATGTCTCCTCAGCTGATTTTACATTGGAACAATAAGGATCATTACATTATGAAGCCCTTAATAACATATGAAAGTATAAAGTTTGAAGTTTATGTCATTGTTATCTCGGTAAAGAATAGTTTTTGGCCATACAAATGTACAATGGAACGTTTTTCGATTATTTGGTGTAAGAAATCAGACCGTAAGTGTGGAAGATTTCTCATGGAAAACTCTCTGGCCTATGGACTACGTTGTATAATCCTAGATTTGGACATTTTTACATTTATATTTTTTCACCTTAGTTTTCGCACTTTGGGATTTGCACAGATGTGATCCTGTTTTTTGAATGAATGAATGAATGAATGAATGTCAAGCGTGTAACTGAATACACGCTTGCTGAATAAATGAATGAATGAACAGAAAATTAAAAGTCATAAACCCTGTAATAGGTATAGAAAATTAGAAACTCAGAGTTTCAGAGTTCTAACTCAGAGTCTCTATACGCCTGTAATAGAGATAGAAAGTCTAAAAATCAGACTTATAACTCAAAAAATTTCAAAAAACTCAGAGTTTCTTGTTTCTAAACAGCTTACCTACAGATACGCTGATGACATTGCACGATTTTTGCCATGGACTTTTTAGAGAATACATATTTTCATTCTCCACCAACCAATAATGTTCTCTATTTTCGATTGAAGCAACAGGGAAATATATGTCGAAATTCTCCAGAAATATGTAGATCGAATTGAAATCAGCCAATGATTTTTCAATGGATAGAGTCACTGATGATATCACCAAGTATCCATGTATGTGTCCTATGCCCAACACCAATACTTGTAAAAAATATATAGAGAAGAAATATGCTGAAGCTTTGAACTCTGATTCAGTGAACCACAGAAATGGGGTAACCCAGGGTAAAGATTGAGAATCTGAATAGATTGAGATCCTCAATAAGTAGGCAACAGCGTTTTTTATTATGAATGCCGAGAACATAATAACAAATGTTATTCTAATGTACTTATCTATCAATATCATGCCTTCGATATTCCTCTCATAGGCTATTTTTATCTTTTTCCACAACTCTTCCCTTCCTTCAAAATCACCCACATTCACGGAACATTCTTCCTCCAGCAGGTTCAGCATTGCCATAACATTTTCTGGATTCACACAATTCTTGAAGATGATTATGAATACCAACGAGAGCATGACCACATCTTTTGAAGCCGCTATTTTCATATCTTCATTCTCTACCAATACAGCAGCCGAGACCATTCCACTGATCGTTATTACAGTTAGAACTATCGCTAGCAAAAAGGGAATTGAATTGTGTTTATCATAGCGCTGCCATTCGACTAAATTTTTCATGAACTTGGTGTTTTCCATCACGATTATCTAGTAAAACAAACATGAGAAAGCAGAGATAAATATTACAGGGGAAATTTACTGTACCATATAAATGATTTCAATCAAATAATCCATTGCACAAATAATAGATATGTCAGTAGGGGTACGTTATACAGATGTACAGAGTAGGTTTTAAAAAAGGGTAAAATTCTTGGAATATTGTGGTAATATAGGAATATTGGGGGAGTATTAGAAAAAAAAAAATATTGGGGAAGTAATAGGAAAAATATCTTGGGGTAATTTTTCTTGAAATTCCAGGATATCTAGAGAAACAGTTGACTGAGATGTAATGGCTATTTTTCCATGCTAATGTAACAGAATTCCTGACTTTTTATAAGGGGGTCATGACCACTACAATCCCTCCTCTCCATTAAAACCCGCCAGTGTAAATGTAGAGGAAATCAGACTCCCATTGGATCCAGCGGCCACAGAATAAAATAAAATTTATCATGGAATAAGCACCAATACAAAAGGATATTGTTATTATTATGTGGTTAATAGTGTAATCAATAATACTAAGCACAGGCATGACATTGAAATTCCGTTAGTCCTTTGGAAAGACTGTGATCTAGTCATTTGATGACTAGATTTGTTCATCTAATAGACTTTCCCTAAGACTAGGGAGTTAGGGTTCTAATTCGAAAGTGATAATTTATATTATAGGTACAGGTAGAGTTTTGCTAGTAAAAAACTAGTAGGTGAGTTAGCTGATCAGAACAACTCTTTCTTACTATTTATCAATCGACTGTTTCAGTATCAGCTGTATGGGCAATGAAAAAACATCATTCACTAATCGCCAGTTTTTTTGTTGTGAACTCTAGCCTGGCATGTATTTTTCATGACCTCAAGTATAATTTCTTCAGCCACCAGAAGAAATCATAGACAGCATGCATTCTATACTGCATGTTGTGTTCTTGGATATTCTTTTGTTTTTATCGGTCCATTTCATTTCAAATTATTGAATTATTATTCAATCAATCAATCAATCAATTTATTTATTCCACATAGCATAAAAATACATCAAAATTATGTTCATTCATAGAAATAAAATAAGAATAACACTTACAATAATAAATGAAAAGAAATGAACAATATTGACAGAGTGGAAATCGCCCAAGAAGACTGAACTGATTAATAATGAACTGTAGTTGTAGAAATTTAAAGAAAACTTTTTTGCATTTTTGTCATTAATATTAATCCAAATCCACTAGTTTGAAAGAAATTTGAAGTTTAGAGATTCGATAAAAATAATTGTTGAAATTGATTTCCACTTGGGATATACTGTAGTCTATAAATATTATTACTATTATTATTATTAATATTTGTAATCAAATAAGCTTCAATATATATTACAAATATGGCAATATTTCCTAACTTTCAACATATTATTTCCAGTGCACTTACCTCTGGAAGAACCAAGGAAGAAATGTTGTTTTACTTTCCCTTATCTTCCGGAAAATAGTGACACCTCTCTCTCCGTGTCTCTAATAACAATTAATAGCCCCTCGAAAGATAGAAATGAAAATAGAGGTCTTTTTACAACAGAACTACCTATAAAATAATTGCTCGCGAAATAATAGCAGTGGTATTTGCAACAGCAATGGATATCAGAGATTACACCCCTACAAGTTATTTTCCTAGAACGGATTCTTAGTATAATTTGACTAAAAATGGATATAGTAATTATATCTTCAAGAATCAACCAACGCCTATAATCTTCAGTTAATTATCATATTCCAAATGAGAAAGCATTCTCAAAATAATAGTCTAACCGTTCCAAATAATACTAGCTTTCCAAGTGAAAAGAGACTCTTTGTGAAAATGCATATTTCTCTTCGGGGAGTAGATATTATTCATCCTTTGAATTCTTTAGGGGTTAAGAGGGATCCTGTGTGTTTTTATCAGCATTGAAATTTTAACGAAATGATCATCTATGATTCAAGTTTTTTTTATCAATATAGCGCATTGAACAAACAGGAGTAGGCCTAGCCTGACGTACCGTACTGAGACGAGAAGGCGTTGCAATGTTATTGAGTGTTTCAATACCGTATATTGTAATTTGTACTTGTACATACTGTGAAAATATAAGATACAAGTATATAGTGTATTGGAGATAATTTGTGATGATGGGAATGGGAAATCTTGAAAACCGTATACAAGAATTCAAGTGAGTTCATCGAGAATTATTGGAAAATGGCCTAGTAGGCTAATCGATAGATACTCTGTTCTGAACGCTAGGAGAGTCTTGAAAACCTGGGGGTGAAGTGCCACCCCATGAATACACCAAGTTCATGCTATATCTTTAAACTATCAATTCCTATGTAAAACTAAATGAGGAAGTCGCTACAACCAGTTAGAAGATCGTAACTTAAACGGTTTATTGAGATAATTGAGTTTATGGGACTCGGTTTAAAGTATTTTTCCCGCTTTAAAGTGGACTCGTTCACCATTATTTTGCTTGCTCTTCCTTCTGTATTCTTTCTTCCTTACATTTTTTCTCTATGTCTCACCCCTTCCCATTCCTTCTTCTCTATGTCTCACCACTTCCCATTCCATCTTCTCTATCACCCTATCTGCCTATTACATGGGAAACCATAGTTGGTTAGGTATTATTTCTTCTCTTTTATTCTTTCCAGCTAATCCAACTATGAAGCCTGTGTTTTTGTTCAATTTGTCAATGTTATTGTACTTTTTTTTAAATTTATTGTATTTATTCTTGTTGTTTGTGTGCTTTGATAAATTAAAGATGTTAAAAACCACCATTTTCCAACAATTAAGAGCTATAACTGGATATGAAATCAAAAATTAGTATTTTTAATAAATGGAAGTTGAGGAGAAACAAATCCCGAACAAGAAGTTAACTGACGGTGATAGTGTACTATGTGTAAGTCTTACCCAAATCTCAGAAATCGCGATCAAAAGAAGACAAACATAGCGCAAGTGGAAAATCAGTGTTCAGCCGCGATTTTTTATCGCAATTTCTGAGATTTGGATAAGATTTACACAATCTCCGACATTCAACTTTTTGTTCAGAATTAGTTTCTCTTCAACTTCCATCTATTAAAAACACAAATTTATGATTTCATATCCAGTTATGAACCTTGATTGAAATTGAGGGTTTTTTCCGAATTATTTACAAAATGAACTCGAGATAGATCCTTGAAACATGTCTCAAACAATTCCTCAGGGTGATATAAGTTACTTAATAAGAATTTCAATGAAACCTTCATATTTTCCCATAGTCCAGGAAAATAAAAATAAAATAGAAAATTGACATCTCTGAAGGACTGTAACTCGAAAGGGGTTGATTTCCGGATATGAGTTTATCAGATGTTCCTATCTTAGATTTTGGAGATAAAGTAGCCTACATATCTTCGAAAAAGGAAATCTCAATAAAATTGATTTTCAATATTTTGGAGTATACATTTTCAATTGGAGAAACCTTCTATCCTATGTCCTTTGATTTGACATGTTCTTAACAGGTTCCTCATACAATTTTCCATGATATTACCATTTTTTCAAACCCTCCCAAACCGTACAAATTACAGGATTGTCGTTTTTAGATTTATTGAAGACTGATAATCATTATCCTCTGAGAAAACGGATCATTCTGAACTTTTAGCGCTCTCCATGCTATGAAAATGCACTGGGGATTCATGGAATGAACTTATAAATCGAAAAAGAAAAGTTTCAAGCATGACACTTGCGCAGTCATTGAGTAATAGGCCTAAGTGTTTTAATTAGAAAAATATAAAATTATTTATGCGAGTTTTGTCGGTTTCTGACAATAATTCAAAAACTTTCAGAGACTGGTCCAATCACAATCGATTCCATTTTCCAATACCTAATAATTGATGCATATTAAGCCCTAAAACGTCAAAAAAATCAGGACCCTCGCGTGGTGTATCGGCGCCCTGTGCGAGATTCCTGCCCCCATTAACAGACGGATGCAATCCAACATAATTTAATGTAATATAATATTCAAGGCCAAGCATGTTCATAGTTTTCTCATTAGCAATCGCAATTTTGCATGTTGTTTTGAAGAAAGGGTTTTAGGGATCTGCTTATTATAATCAGAGGTGACCATCCCCCCAAGGACAGAAGCGCAAATCCCCCCTAAGGACAGAAGCGCAAATCCCCCCATTTTCAACTACTCAACTACTCAACCCCCCTACCTTAATTTGTTACCCTCATGTTAATTTCAATTATTCCTAACACTATTTGGGACCAAATTCAGAAGAAAATTGAAGAATTTCCATGAGTAAAAAAGCGTTCAAGTCAATAAAAAATATTTTCCCACACAAAATTAGATCTACTAGTATTCAATGCACTACTAGCATTCAATGCTTGAAATTATGCATAATAGGATCTAGAAATTTGACAAAGTTTTGAATATGAAACTGTATATGATTTATTGATATGAAACTGTTACAATATGAAGTGAAGTAAATCATTTTTTCAAGTATATTTCATTGGAAAATTATTGATTTTATTGAACATACAATCAGTATAAAAATTTATTTTATAGAGTTCAAAACTTTCTCTATACCGTATTATATTTTTAATGACACAAGAATTTGAGAATTTTCCTCACAAGTTACAAATTTATTTTTCCAGCCAGATGGATTCAAATATGAAATCTATTCTATTATCATATATCTATTCACCAGCAAAGATAACTTGGAACAAGTATTTCAAGCCTAGGTGATGATGAGTGCGGGTGAGTAATGCTTAGGGTTACAGACTCTTCTGATGTTATGCAGATAAAGAATGCAGAGTTGGTAGTGTAAGGGTGATGCTGAGCAAAGTTTCTATAGTATTTCAGAATTTGATAAAAATACTATTTCATATCCTTGTCATTCAACATTTCCAACACATAGAGCTAAGAACAATTGCACATTTTTTACATTAAATTATTGCTATTTTGACCTAGTTTATTCTATAGATACCATGTGGGTAAACAATAGTCTTTTTCTCCTTCTAATTTGGAGTCATGATCCATGACTAAATTCATCAAGTGATTAAACATAACATTTGAATCAACATTCTTCATTCATCAAATAGACCTAAGGTTGGTTGGATAACAAACTTAATCTTAAACTAGTCTAAACACAATTTGAACTTACCTTATTATTTTTCCACAATGCCTTCATGATTATTATGATACATTACTAAAACCATCCATCTCTAAACGTAGGTTGATATAATAATCTTAAATATTCCAGAGGATTGAGTAATTAATAATGGAAATGTCTCGATTAGATTTATATAAAGAATCAAAGGTTGAAATAAATTGGGTAATTCTTGTTCATAAAATAGTAGGTCAAATGAAAATCAAGTCAAAATATTACAAAGATGTTGATAACAAGATTTCAATATTTCAATCAAAACTATAATTCAAATCAAAAAGGGAGAATTAAGAATTATGAATCTGGAGCTCAAGAATAATATAGACTAAGATACTAATAGAATAAGACCTATTTCACTACCTACCTATTCAATATAATTTATGAAATCTAAAATGTTTAAAATTAGAAATTCCAGAAAAAGTTTATTCTTACATAGTAGAATATTTTTATAAGAGAAATTTCTACCCAGCCTGAATGCTTTGTGAAATATTGTAGACAACTTCAGTGAAATTATCTTTGGTACAACAAAAGCTTTCTTCGTTGAGAAGTTGTTTTTGCAAATGCCTCTATAAGTTCATTGTTTTATCTTTCCCCTAGGATGCTGCTCAGTGCTCTCACATGATAAAACAAGAAAATTTGACAACCATGAGTCTCCCATACTGCTCCATACTGCCTTCCTGTGTACTTTCTACAACCGGACGGCAAAACGTCGGACGGCTATTCCACCGGACCGTGTGACCGGCGGTTTTTTACTATTCTCAATCGACTCATGGTTCTCTCAGCCGAACAGCTGGTAACTGCAGGTGATAGCAATATTCTATACATAACAGTCAAATTTGGTAAGGATGACAACTGTAGAACACACCTGTAAGGCTTCAGAAAACTTCTCAAGATCCATCGATCTAGCATCATATCATCATTTTCTTATCTCTCTTCATCGATCTAGCATCCTATCATCATTTTCTTATCTCTCTTCATCGTCACTGCTGATTTCTTCTGTTGCTACCTATTCTCTACACATGTCTGTCATATCAATAATTCCATTATTGTTCTCCAGGGTGCCCATCCCCCATGGCTGATGGCGCAAAATTCCCCCAAAATCGATTGCTTGTCCAATAGTCCCACAAAAAACCCCACCACCACCCCCCCCCCAACCACTAACAAAACGTGAAAACAAAATGTTACCAGTAGAATCATGAACTTTTATTGATTGAAAGTATTGAAGTAATTCAATGAAAGTTGATTTCAGCAACTACACTTCATTTGACGTAACACTTAAAAATAAAGAATAAAATGTAACTTATTCAAATGAAAAGACAGAAATTTTTATATTCACTCCATGATATGGAGTATAACTTACTAAACCCTTGAATGCTTCTTCTAATACCCCTCTTTCAGGAGCAATGAACTGGGGGTGTACTATCGCAGCTAAGCAGGGGTCCGGGGCCTTCCCCGGGGAAATTTTTGTAAAAATTTTCTTTAAAATTGCTTTTGAAAAATCTTATGGTCTATTAAATGAGGAAATCCCCATTTTTTGAGCATGAAATATTGATAATGATAGCCTATAGGCTACTGTAGACTGTCAAGACCAATTCAATACTAAGTTTAAGATTCAAAAACAAAGAAAATTTATATGAGTTATTGAAAACTCGTTCACTTTCAGATTGGGATAAAATTTAAAATGAAACAACTCATTCTTTCAATGTTGCAGTCTTTACTAGCAAATCTTCACTTGCTTACTTTGCAAAATTGATCCCAATAGAACCACTGCATGTTTCGATTTTCAAGCTGAAGTTTTCATTTTATTCATTCAAAGTTAAATTAAACTTCCATAAAATAAAAAATTAATGCCAAACTGCCAATTTTGGTAGTTTGGTAGTGCGATCTGCTAAATTAGCCTACTCATTACAGTAATTTATTATTCACTATCAGTCCTATCAGATTCAGAACAGCTTAGCAATATCTACAGTTCCATACGTTGCCACGGTCATAGATTGATAAAAATAAGGATTTCTCCTGCCAGGGAAAAATTTTTTACAGAAAAAGTACTATAAAACTACGTATATTTTCAAGAGTTTCAAGCCTTATTATTAGTTTCATTATTATTTTATTATTGTTATTAATAGTGTAATAATTTCTCAATTATTAAGTATGCTGTAATATTGTGATTTTAAATAATAATTGTAAGCTTAAATCCGTATTTCGAGCAAATAAAATTCATTTGAATCCAAGTAGTTTCACCTACTTAGCTAATCGAAGTCCTATTGCCAAGGACAGTAATTTTATTCAGAGAGGTTTTATAGGTTCAACTTGTAATATCATTCAACAGATTCATTACATTTAACAGATACAGATTATATTACACAGTTTGTTGTGTGACCATTTATTGATATTACTTTGCTAGAGTGCAGGTTGCCTAGTTCTAAGAAATAAAATATTTTTAAAAATGTCTTTATATTTTTATGGTGCAGGCCCCTAGGCGCGCGCCTAGTTGGCCTACCCTTGAATCCGGTACAAAATATAATTATTACGAATCAGCATTAATTATTCAGGTTATTATAATGATTATCATTATTATCACATTAATAATTGTATTAATGATTATAATTAACGGACAAAAAACTGTTTTAAGAATCTCCGCCCATGAACGTTTTATTAGGTAGGGTCTTATGGTCTCCGGACCTCGCCATGTGCAAACTTTTCAATATAACATTCAATTACAAATCAGAAAGCTCAAATATCCTGATTTTAAATAAGTTGGAAAACTTGTAAAGTTGAAGGCCTTTTTATTTATTTCCATTTCAGATTTTTCACTATTTTGTATTTTCTTTCAGTCGTGCGTCCCCTGGGATCTTTGTGCCCAGGCAGCAGGCACTGTATTCTATACAATTCATGCGAAGCAGAAATTAGTCTACTGCTTGATACTTGAGGAATAATGTTTTCATTTACCTTTCCTCGCCCGACGAAGTTTTCGGTTAAAGCTTCTGTCGTTCTTCGGCTTGTTTTTCTCAAGGTTTTGATGTACCGTCCTTCTTTCCCCTACGATTATTTTATGTTTCACCGGAACATTGTTTTTCACCTTACAGCCTACGAGAGTTTTCTCTTAGAGTGCTCTAGCACTTGTCATCCCGTATTTAACAAAAAAAGTTTCACATTTGTATTTGAAAGATTTTTCCAACATTTAAGACATTAAAATTTAGTACGTCTACATTAAAGTTGAAAGAAAAAATATAAAGATAAAAACACTACAAACTGCGGAAAATTACTAATAACACTACAGTACTAGAATCTTCAAACCCACGAAAATTAAGATACACTGAAAACAACCGCTCAATTCCACAATGGAACTGGAACAACGACTGAATATGAGCATTGTGTAAAATTGAAGAACCAACTATTTCTACGTCAAGTCGTCAAACTATATTCTATCTACTGAGAAGGAATAATTACAGATTACAGGAACCGATTAACATCGATTTAGTTTATGTTTGTTAAGGTCTGAATTCTATTCGAAGTTTTGGTGCATTTCGAGAAATGATCTGGCAAATATTGCTGAAGCATGGCTCCGTTTAGCTTGGCAGCCGTGATTATTTGTAAACAGAAAGATCGTTAGATATTTTAAATCAATAATAAGAATAACCCAATGGTTCTATAGGCCTACAACTGTCATATATTATTCTATTATACAGTTATTCTATAGATATTAGTTGGATTATTTAAATGTAGAACATTTAAGTGAAACATAAAAAATATTAACTCCATTCTACTGTAATTTAATTAATTTCTGATTTCCCCCCCCAAAATTGACAATAATAATCCCCTCAAATTTCAGGCCGATGGCGCAAGTTGCGCCGTCAATCCCCCTTCGGCCCTGATTGTCTCCTTGTATACTGATGAGAAAGTATCCAGCTGTAGATACAAGAACTTCATCCAACTCATATAATATTCACAAAGGTGTTTTATTGATTCTGAAAGGAAATGTGCCCCTTTTTCAGCATTTTTAAAATTTGCAAAACTCCTCCATGTGAGAAATAATTAATTTGCCCGAGTAGTTTTGTCAACAGATCAAGGAAACGCTCACTGACTTGTCCAATTAATGGATCAAGTACTATGAAGTACATTTTCACTTTTATTCTCTTAGCTGGCTCTTGGGGCCGCTCATCAACTGTCAGTTCATCCATGAATCTTTTTCTTCCACGAATTTCTTGGCATTGGTGAATCCGAAATGTTATTATCTGATAGGAATTTTTCAACTGAGCTAAGGACTGTCGTCCCCATTCCTCCTCACTTCTAAGCTTCTTCTGCTTTTCCTTTGTTTCACTCATGACTGCTGGAGCTAGTCCATAATCAATGGATTTTGCTTGAAGACATGTAGTAATAGGTGCTAGTATTTTAAAAATTGCTGTTGCTATATGCATTGCGCAGATATTTGCATAATTTGACATGCCTTTCACAAGGCCTTTAGCCAATGCTTTTGCTTCAGTATCAGGTTTTTTATCTTCAATTATTTCTTCTGGTGTCTCTTTGATTTCTGAAAAGTAAGAAAACACTGTTTTGAAGGCTTCTGATCTACTTGACCATCTGGTGGTTTGAACCTGTTTCAAACTCCTATTTTTCAAACAACATTTTGCCAAGTTTTTAGTAGACATGTGATGCCGACGATGTCCCCATATAAACATACAACTTCTGAAGAAGAACAGAAATATATTCCTCATCTGTGGGGCTTACTTTAAAACGACTTTTCCACAACTAAAGCTAGTCTGTGAGAGCAGCACCACATATAGAGCTTTTAGGCATTCTTTTCAGCACCAGTGTTTTCACCCCAGAATACTGGCCTCTCATATTGCCAGCACCATTCATACTGACCAACCATGCCTTTCAGATCGATCCCCAAGGATTTGAAGGTTTAACGAAGCTCTTTGGAAAGATTCTCCCCAGTAATATCTCCATGTGAGCAATCATCATTCCCTTATTCAAATCTGGTGATAGACAAAATACAAGTAATTATAGACCCATTGCTCTGCTTTCAGTCTTTGCCAAAATATTTGAAAAACTTGTCCGAGCAAGGCTAGTTTTATACTTTCCTATTAAACATTTTCCATATTCCCATGCAGTTTTAACAAATCCTATCAGTGTCCTCCAATCACTACCATTCAATAAATCCACTATCCTATCCTCTGTTAAGTATCTATCACCAAATATACCCTTCACATCACCCCTAATACCGGACACCTCCCTATGCTGTATATATTCTTCTTCCTCATGTTGCATAGCGTGCATATAGTTGGGTTCCCTCCCGTCCTACACTCTTATTCAAATACCATAGTCATCCTCTCGATCTAAATATGATAGATTTTTCTTTTTGGGTGAAAATTTGTTTTCAAATAATTATTGAGATCGGTCAGTGGATTCAAACGAGAGCAAAGCTGATGTAATATGGATTGTCTAGCACGTGCCATCCACTTCTCTTTACATTCCTCCTTCATTAATTCATTAATACTCTTCAATCTCTGTCTCCATATATCCTGCACGCCTTCCTCCCATTCCGGCAATTCTATCCCATGTATATACCATGTTCTATGTTTCTGCCTGCGCCTTCCAAATTCTTCTTTTCAATCATTTTTTGCGAAAGTTTCCATGGCAATCTATTTGGCTGCAGCTAGGGGCAGACCCAGAAATAAATTTTCGGGGGATATGAAGGGGTCGAACCCAGGAAAACCCCTTTTTCCCCGGAAGGGGGGAGGGTTTGGGGGTTGCTGCTTCTTCCATTGGATATCTAGGATATCTATAGCCTAATGTATTTGCCTACTCTCAACAAGCATAATCATATATTTTTACCGTGTAGAAAAATTTATTCACCAATTATTTTAGAACAAGGAAATAATTGATTTGAACAAGAGCTATTGTTTTCTTGTAAATTTTATATTGTATTGAACAGTATTATTGTTGAGTTGAACATTGAAGTTCTCTAAGCTGTGCTGAAAGATTTTTCCTGTCATTTTGAATTTAAACTGAAGAATACATGTGTTCTGGATACTGAGTATTGCGATGTGATTGGATGATATATATGCAGTATATTTGATGATTTATACCTTATTTGATGATTGTCCCTTAATTCCAAGTGTTTATTGATAATTATTTTATTGGAAACAAGAGGTATTGGACCTGATTGTCTGAGTCTTCATAACATAAGTATATTGTATTTCATCGAATAAATGAAATGAAACTGTTGAAATTATATAGATCACATAGAAAATTACATAGAAAATCTTATCACAACATGAAATCTACAAGAGATCTATTTTGAGAAATTTTATTTAATTATATGAACAACAGGGTTAACGGGAAAATATCTGTGAAAGAATGAATGAATATCTAAATCATTCAAATGATTCCGATCTATAGCACTTTCTTATGTACCTCCTCCTATAGATCAGGAGTAATTTTACGCTCTAAATTCTGTCTGTGCTACTGAAGAGGATATCAGTTGCATAAAAACAGCCGATTCTCTTCTTTTGAATATTAAGATTAATAAACACTTTTTCAAATTACTTTGTATTTATAGACTTCAAGAATTTACAGAGAAAAATTTCATAACTGAACTAGAACAAAGCATGAAACTATTTACATCAAATACAATTGTAGTAGGAGATATTAATATTGACTTATTAGATGGAAAGAAAATTCAATAAATTATCAAAGTTTAATGGAAAACAATGGCTTCTCATGTATTTGTTGATAGGGCAACTAGGATAACATCAAGTTCAAAGACCCTCATTGATCATATATTCATCAAACATAGAAAGATTAATGGTTTCAAGCACGCTATTTTTGATGTAAATATTACTGACCATTGTTTATTAGGCTTAAAATTTGATGAGTATCGTATCAATCGTGATGACACCCCTGTGTTATCTGTCGCCAAACAATCCATTGATATAGATAAGGTTTGTGAGCATTTACAATCACTAAATTGGAACGATATTTTGCAGACTGAAGATGTTAATCTAAGCTATGAAAGATTTCATAGCACTTTTGACAGAGATAGTAAATAGGTGCTCTAAATCTATCTACCACCAACAAAAGGCTTACGAAAGCAAAGATAATAAGTCCATGGATTACCGTAAATATATTGCGAAAAATTGAAAAAAGAAATAAATTATATAAATTATTGAAAAGACGACCTTATGATACAGCCCTAAATAATCATTACACTGCTTTTTGCGTTAGTTTGAAAAATGAAATAGATCATACTAAGAAACCTTTTATTCAAACTGTATTCGCATTGCGGATGGAGACCCGGCCAGACAGTGGAGAGTTATCAACAGCTTAACTGGTGAGAGTTGAAGTCGAACTTTTGATAAGGTGGAATTGAATGATGGTACTGTAGAGTGCAACCCCTCAAAACGTTGCTAATACAGTAAATCGTTATCTGATAAATATTGTTCAGCCTGACAACAGTGCACCTTCGTCCGATGGCCTGGGTCTTTATCAGCAGTGCCAATCCTTTTTCGTGGAACCAACAACAGATAGTGAAGTCTTGAAAATTATCTCTAATCTTAAGAATAAAAAATCATCTGGTTTCGATAAATTTAATGTATTTCTGATAAAAAATATTGCTCTATATATTGCACCCGTTTTAACTCATATTTGTAACCTGAGCTTTTGTAGAGGAGTTTTCCCAGAAATGTTAAAATTGAGTGTTGTAACTCCAATTTTCAAAAGAAAAATTCCATAAAATTAAATAATATTAGACCTATTAGTTTGCTATCAATTTTTTCGAAAATCTTGGAAAAATTGATGATGAATAGATTAGTATCCTACCTTAATAAAATCAAATTCTTTTCCCCGTTTACAATTCGGATTCCAAAGGGAAAAATCGACTGAGGATGCACTTCTGAATTTCACAAATTTAATTTATACTAGTTTAAATAGTGGGAATAAAACAACTGGACTCTTCATAGATTTCACAAAAGCTTTCGATCTTATCAATCATGAAATTTTATTTTTAAAGCTTGAGGCGGCTGGAGTCAGGGGGGTGGCGCTTCGGTGGTTCCGCAGCTTTCTGAGCAACAGGGAACAGCGGGTGAGGGTTGGCGTTGGGGGCTGCCTCAGCTCACCCCTTCCCGTCACCGTAGGCGTCCCTCAGGGTCCGTTTCCTCCGCGATCTTATTCATCATATTTATAAATGATTTGTTGAATAAAAATTTCAATGGAAAAATCAGGCTTTTGCCGACGATATCGCCTTCTTGTATTCTCATCAAAACAAAGCAACCATAAAAAATAACATAATTTCCGATTTAATTGTACTGCGAGATTGGTGCACCAAAAATAAAATGAAAGTTAACGTAACAAAAACTAAATTTATAAACTTTGACTTTTAAGAGCCTTCGATTTTCCGCCCCAATCCTATACCGCATACTCAGGGATGTCAACGAGATTATTGCAACTGCGAAGAAATTGAAAAAGTCAACTCTTTTAAATACCTTGGTTTAACGTTTGACGAAAAAATGTCATGGAAAAAACATATTCATGCACTACATGGTATTATCAGAAGATCAGTTAGGAAATTTTATTATCTCAGAAATATTTGTGACCAAGCGCTGTTGAAAACATTATATTATGCCTTAATCCATTCAAATTTGCAGTATGGTTTAATGTGCTGGGGTGGAACTTACAAAACTTTCGTGAAAAGATTGCGTACATCACAAAATCATATTATTAGACTGATACTGTATAAAAGAATAAGAGAAAGCTCGTTCCCACTGTACTGTAAATTAAGAATCCTACCCATTCAGAATCTTTATTTGTTTAAGGTATTAAAAATATTCTATTTGAAGAGTGGAAATCATGGAACCGAGAATCTTTATTATAACACTAGAAGTAATGATAAAATACAATATAAAACCCCTAAGGTCAAAAGAGAACTCTTCAAACATTCATATTTGTTCAATGGGCCATATATTTTCAATAAAATACCATTAGATATCAGAAGAAGTACTAATTACGCCTTGTTCTGTAGAAACTTAACTGCTTGGCTGTTCGATTTGGAAGATACTTGGTCCATAAGAAGTATCATGAAATAAAACCTTTTTACTTTTACAACTTTTACAACTTAAAGTATTACACGGTATTACAACCTTCAAGTATTTGTTTTTTTCTGTTAGTGCTTTTCTTTTGTTCTACTTTTTAATTTACACATTGATTAATCTTCACTTGTATTAAGAAATTATTATGTTACTAGATTAAGTATCTATTGCGCTACAGGCAGCTCCTGAAAATTGTGTTATCATGTATTTGCTAGACTAGACTCAAACAGCTTATTAAATTAATTTTTTTTTTCTCGTTGATATACATACTGATCACATTTACTGGAAGAAGTGATCAGTCAATTTCCAAGTTTTTGTAATTTTGTTTTTCATAATGTTTTGCACAGAGGAAATAAAATTCATTTATTTATTTATTATGTATGATTTCTGTTTCTATAAACATTTTTCGATAAACCGACTAGTTTTCACTAAAAAAAAAGAAACTGAAAAAAGTCACAAAATTTTAGGGTTTTTTTATTTTTAGGGGTGAAGCCGTCCCCTGAGGAGTATGCAAATATTATATTCGGATTCAGCGCCCTAAAATACATATAGAACCGTTGAGAAAAAAACTTTCGCACCGCTTTCCTGACAAAACTACCATTTGACTGGGCTATTCTGAAGAGTTCTTTACTTAAGAAAACGTTGTTGTCTTAACAGAAATCGTTGCGCTAATATTCAACATTTTATGGGACATTTTATAAGGAAAAATATTTTTGTTGCATTCATTCAAGCGAGAAATGAAATATTTGGGCTTGTGATGCTTAGTTCCAGATTTAATCCATTTCTTTTTCCAGATTTCCCCGCGAGGGGAAATTTTTTACAAGAAGTACCCTAAAACTATATTATTTAGCAGTTTCAAGCCTTATTAGTCAAACATTTGGCAACTCCAACGAAGTGCATTCTATCTAGTTTAAGATGAGACACAATTTCGGGGGGGGGGGGATATATCCCCTCAATCCCCCCCCTGGGTTCGCCCCTGGCTGCAGCAAAAATATTTTCAGGATACAGCTGTAATGAAGCTCGTACAAGTATTGACATAGATTGCGCGTATTTGTCTCCAGATAGATAATGTGATTATAGGTGTTGATTGCGGAAGAGAGATCAGTTTCTTGATGAAGGATCTATGGAGTCGTTCTACATCTTCAAAATTATAATAACCCCACACTTGCCCTCATTTGCGAGGGCAACTCACAATAGATTTAACCTGCATCAAACATTATCCACTTACTTCATTCTGCGTCACAAAAAAAATCCACACATTATTCACAGCGAACTTTGCCACCGCCACACACTCTCTCACACGCTCACTGAATATCATTCAGGAGGTGTGAATGTAACGCTCAAGTATTTGTAGCTGTTAACTATGCCTATTTGCTATTTGCTTACGTCCCCAGTACCACCTCTCATGACTCGCTAAACGCCCTCCCTTTCTGAACACCATTATTTTTGTCTTATCTGAATTTATTCCAAGTCCCCATTTCTCGCAATAATTTTTCTGACATGTAATCCTTCTTTGTAATGCTTTGGGTGTGGTTGCAGTCAAAATCAAGTCATCCACACACAAAAGGCCTTTAATATTCAACTGATACTCATCTATCCATATTCCTTCCTCCATACTATCAAAAATGTCGTTAATAAATATAGTGAACAATATTGGGGAGAGTAAGCATCCTTGTTTTAATCCGTTATTTGTATTGAATGCTTCACTTATACCATCGTCTTTTTCCCTGGCTATTTTTGCACCATACGAATGCACGTGTATTCGGTGTATTCTTATATAATTTCTCAATGGTATTCACAAATTTGGTAGATAGCCCTATCTGGTGTAACTTATAAATTAATGCGTGACGATGACTATACTTATATTAATGAAATCTAATTTACTGGGTGCAGGTGAAGTGCCTTCAAGGACCTCCTAAAGAGACACCTTCAACTGAAGCCATACTGCAGTCTACAAGAATTCTATGATGACGGTGTATTCAACAGGGATGACCACGGCGCTTGCGCACTACAAGTAGGATATCTACATGTAAGTAAAAGCAAGTTGAAGTAAGTAAGATGATAATTACTTATGTAAAACACCGGCGCTGCTTCAAAGTGCTTATTAGGTATCTTACTACAATTCCTTTTTTTCTAGTATATATGTATGCCTGGCTCAACAGCCCATGAAGGGTCTAGGCCTACCAGCTGGTTGCCAGCCTCTGGCAGATTGTTGTAAATCCTGCTACATAAGTATCTTGGTCCCTTTTGCGCCAGTCTAGATCTCACTGTCATTATATGGGTATTATTGTGTAGTTTTGTATTATATCCATGTATATAATTATATATTGTAATGGAATTGAATTAATTCAAGGTGGGTCAGCTAATTAGTATATATTTCTATGATGTTGTATTAATTGTATTGTATAATGTATTTTTTGAATGAGATCAATTCAACATGATTGATTGTTGTAAGAGATAAATGATCCGAACTCTCAAGGAGTTGGATTTGAAATAAATAAAAGATAAAACTGTAAACTATAATAATGAAATAAAATGGGGTTAAATATCGCTTGGCATACGAGAGGTTAAATTTTGGATCTTACTCTTTATCTCATGAGAAGGTATTAACAGTAAAATAATGAAATGGAAAAAGAATAATATAAAATTTATTAATAATTTTAAAAGATTATTTATCAAAAGACAAAATATGATTCTCAATGATTGACAAGATATACCCTCAATTAAAAGGTAAAATAGTTGATTTGGCACTCACTCTACCACAAATGGGAGACCCTCTCAGTAGGGAGAAGTCGGGATGGTTGATCTGCTGTAGATGTTTCCAGGTCCCGTCCTTGCCACCGACTGCCTAGAGCCTCTCATTTCTTCCCATAATTTTACTTGTAATGAATTTTCACCGTCGTCAACAATTTATCTTTTCCCACCACAAAGGGACTCTCTTTCATTGTGAAAATTCATGGCAAATAATAAAAATTATGTAGTTCTATTACAGTATCCATGTATGTTTTTGTATTCTGTAGGCCTAATCATCAAGAAGAAAATAAATCAATTTCAATTTCATATGTTGGTTCCTTGGTTCATAGTCCGGGTTTCTCTTGACCATCAGAGATGATTAAAAAACAAGGAGAACCGGGAGCGTCAGTATTCCAGTCTTAATAAACAAAGGCTTGCAATGTGCCAAGTAGTTTTCACTGCATATAGATCTAACAATCCTTTTCTGAAGGAGAAGCACACGATTTGCGCTCCCCAGAATATTATGCCATAATTCATTATGCTTTGGAAGCAGCCATAGTATACCTTCATTAGTACTTCAGTGTCAAGTAAGGTTCGTAATTGGCTCATCATATAGCATACCGCAACCGCAGTGACTCTCTTCGAAATAAGGTCAATGTGAGTCCGCCATTTCAAGTTGTTGCTGATAGTAACTCCAAGGTATTTTATATTTTCGTCGACCTTGACACTAGATCCCTCAAGTCTGAGTAAGGGTAATGAATCTTATGCTTATTCTATTATAAAACTGCAGGGTTCTAGTTTTCACCTTGTTTAGTATCAGAATGTTTGTCTGGCACCAATCACGTTATTCAGTCCTTCTTATGCTGTGATATAGAGGCTTCTCGTGTTTTTTTTTCTTGGATAAGGTGACTGATATCGTCTGCAAACAGCTATATCTTTCCCGTGGATATAACGTCGGGCATGTAATTTATGTAAAGAAGAGTTCATCCTTGTTATCATTTTGTTTTTGTGATCAATGATGTGAAGTAAAAGTGCAAGTCGTTTGGTAACTTTTTATTTTCAATGCTTTTCCCAGTTTTCCAAGCTGCCTAAATACTATTAGAATTTAAAATTCTATCTTTCCAATTTGTGTAAGTCCTAAATACTCTATTAAAAATCTAATGTAGCTGATCAGTTCTGGCATAAATTGTCGAGAGCGACCTCAGCAAACAATTATTTTGCTCTTGTACCTCGCTTTCAAAAAACAAACTTGGATCTAATGTGGCGAACAAAATTTTTAATGTCATAGTTCAGTTGAACCTTCAAATATTTATTTATTCATTTACAGTACGATACCCCATGTCACTGACCGTCTAATTACCTTTGTACCATTTATTATATAGTTTTAGTTTTGTATTATTATACAAGTTTTTTTTTCTTGTCATCTGTATAAATGATAATGTGTTTTTTCTAGCCCGGCTTCAAGACATTGAGCAGGAAAGTTTCAATGACTTTGGAAGAGCTAACCTGTACAACATCAACGTGAGGTGGAGAAGAGATGAGCAACTGACTGTCACGATCATGTCTGCTTGATCTCGTCAATCAGAGAACACCTTCCTTGAACACATCCGTTTCTTGAGAACAGTTTCGCACACTTCAGATCCCGCTGACTAGGACGAGGGCGCTGAGGCGGAACTTGGAGGTGAGTTTTTAACAAAGTTTTAACCAACTGAAAAAGAATATATTTGTACCTACTGTATATTCGAATTAAATAATTTATCAATGGCAAGCCACCATCTACAGGTACCCACCTAGTTGGGAAGGACAATGCTTTATTTCCTGCCTAGCTGTAAAAATGACGTGGAAGAAATCCATGATAGAGGCTCAACTTTGATTGTCACAGAACCACATATTCATAAAAAAGGAGAATATTCTTGTTCCATATACTCAACTATAGTATGTCCAAGCAAAGAAGACTTGATCCAAAAAGTATAAATTCAATCTGAAATTGTAGAAAAATTTCTGATCTATAACTTGAGACCAAATTTGAACTTTGCTGGGATACGGTATATCACCGAAAATACAGTCAAGAGTTTTCAACAGAAAGGATACAGTCTTAATTACCTTGAGCTCCACGAGCCCATTGTCAACACTCGTGTAGCATGAAAGGCCCCCACTCCAGCAAGGTAATTTAAACTGTTTCCATCCTGTTAAAAACTCTTGACTGCATTATCGGTGATATATTATCCTAGTAAACACACAGCTGCATAGACAGCAGCTCGTCGTGGATCAAGAAAACCACTTTCTTCAATTTATAATTTTTGAACCAATATTGACCTAGCTGGAATCTTTTCCCATCTGGCAGAATATCTTCTTTGCTTGGACACAATATATTAATTAATATAAACAAATTGAAACTATATCGTGATTCAGAAAGAGTGCTGGTTTTAATATATCAAAATTTTAATGTATCAGAGGGTTATTTGAACGAAAAATCTGAAGTAAATACATCAAAATGTCCATCTGACTTTCCGATTTAATGTATGAGAAGTGATGTCATGCATGTGTCCTCCTTTAGTTGATGCTGACACGCATCAACTCTGTCTATGTTATTCTGTATTAAAGTCTGGTCGAGCAAAAGACATATTCTGGCAAGTTGGAAAAATGACTCTAGCTCGGTCAATATTGGTTCAAAAAATACAAATTTGGTCTCAAATTGTAGAAAACATTCTGCTCCACGAATTGAGACCAAATTTATGATTTTTGAACCAATATTGACCGAGCTAGAGTCATTTTCCACCTCGTTAGCAGGTACCCGATTATAAAGTGAATTACATGGACAGTATTGATGCGTGCCAGCGCTTTAGAGGGAGACACATGGGCGACATCATTCTTCATACATTAAATCGGAAAGTCAGATGAACATATTGATGAATTTATTTTCAGTTTTTCGTTGAAATAAACCTACAAATTTGATATATCAAAACCGGCGCTCTTTTTGAATCACCCTATAGATACAGAGTAGACTCATACATATCAGACAAAGCTCTACGGTTTGAGAGAAATGACCAGCCATTAGCCAATTTTCATTCAAAAAGAACATATAAAAATATTGTCTTAGGTGCATATCCTATTCAATATTGCTGTGCATATTCAATGCTGTGCTTTCTCAACAGTGAACACATGACATGGCGGGATTAATATGTCATGCTATATAAAAAATCAAGAGAAACTATCAATTTCAGTAGAGAAGGTTGTATTCAAGAGGGCAAGTAACATTTATCTCTAAATTATGAAAGGTGTATTAATAAACGTATTGTAATGTTTTCTCATTCTATTGGACCTTATCAAACAGATACTGCTCTTTAAAAAATTTCAATTTATTTCAATTTTGACTGTTATTACAGATGACATTGTAAACTGGGAGGAGTTTATGGGGCAAGGCGTTGCATCTGTGGAAGAAGTGCAACTTTCCGCTGCACCACAAGCAGCTCCACCAGAGGGAACTAACAGCTGGAGGCGGTTGTGCTCAAAGAATGGGAAGAGGCCGTTAGTGAGGACCAAGAAGAGGGAAAGTGGGATGTGTGATGCGGCTATGCTGGTCGTGTTCGGGGGGAAATTCCCATCTCTCCAGAGGATGTAAATATAGGTCAGGTCCTGCATTGTGTAATATGCCTGGACCATCCTTCGACACATATTATATTTTTGCATCTTTGTATGTGTGAAGGATGACTCAGTAGAATCCCGCACAACCAAGAAAATTGGTGCGATTCTATTGAATACTTTAGAATAATTTAGAATACTCTCCAAACTTAATTTTTTTCTACATACTTGACAATAGTTTTTCATTTTCTCCTCCAATGTGAATAAATTTTTGCAAAGTAAATCTATAGAAAATTAGCATCCAACTCAAAATAGAGATTCATCAATATTAAAAAATAATACTTCTTTATTCCCAATGTTGTAAATAATTATGTTAATTATTTGTTAGTTATAAAGTGTATTGTATATAATATTGTAAGTACTGTATTAGTATAATGCATTGAATGACATGTCACTGTATATCACTATTACACGCTTATATCGCGCTTTGCGCTCGTCAGGGGGCTTCGCCCCCCTGAACCCCTTTATGTTTTTTGGAATGAAAATTTTTTTCGTGTTGAAATTTTTTTGTTAGAATTTTCCCTTGATTAGAATTTTTCATTTTGATTTTTTTAATTTCCTTATGTTTTTATGGGTGTTGAACAAAAAGGGTCTGAAAATTCATTAATTAATATTTTTTCAATTTCTTTTTTTTCTGGGTTTGAATTCCCGTGGGGTCAGAAATTTTTACATTTTATTACCTATTTTGGAGTGCTAAACAAAAGAGGTCCTCTTCACTTGTTGTAAATATCAAAATAAAAAAGTTGAGAAAATTTGGGGGGGGGGGACCATAAGACCCCCACAAAATATTTTGCCATTTTTTTTAAATTTTTAATGTATAAGCAAGTTTTTATGGTCAAAATATTTTGACCATAAAAACTTTTTTTCTGAATTTTCTGAATTTCTGAAATTTTTTTCTGAATCACAGCTCCAGACAAGAGTCAGCTGTTCAACTGAATCAGACTTTGTCGCATAGAAGAAGACCTTCCATTTATTTTGTCTCAAGTGATTGTGAATGGACTCTAGTAACTCTACCCATGTAGACGGTAACTAGGGGACTAGTATCCTGTAGAGTAGCTAGTTGGTGGTAGAGTAGAGTTAATAAATAAATAAATAAAAAGTTTATTTCCCAAGAAACTAAAACTACTACATCAATTACAGAATATTAGAAACTCTACAATTACAGTATATACAATAGTTAGCTACAGAAATATCTTATAATGTGTCTTTACGTGTTTTAGTGTTTTCTTTGTGGAAATTGACCTACTCCACTATGGCGTACCATGTTCTAGAGTAGGTTTTGTTTGTTTGTTTTTTGTGTGCGGATTAGTAATTAGTGAGTGTTTAGTAAGTCATTAGGTGTGTAGTTGAAATATTAGTTGTTGTTCGAAATAATGTTTTCTATGTTCTGTCTTCCTTTGCTCATCAACCAATTGTGTACTATTGTTTTGAACTTTCTAGGATGATTAATCTGTTTGAAATTTTCAGGAAGTAAATTGTATAATTTTGGCGCTAAATGATTGAAATGTCTTTGGTATAGTGCCTTTCTTGCAACATTGGTGATGAGAAGATTCCTGTACCTGGTGTTGTGGTTGTGGTTTCTGGTTTGAAATGTTGTTGGAGTCTTGTGTAATCTGCACAGTATCTCCTTGGAGTAAAGCTGTCTTGGATCCATCACGTTAAACTCATTGAATAGCTGGTCCGATGAATAGCGTGGTGGCTTCTGGTTGATGACTCTCATTATCAGCTTCTGTACCCTGAGGAGCGGTCCGATGTGCAGGAAGCTTGTTCCTCCCCATCCTACAATCCCATACAGCATGAGGGACTGTGCTAGAGAAAAGTAGATTACTCTTAGACATGCCTTGTCGACCAGTGTCCTCAATATCCTGAATCTGTAGATGGTTTTCCTCAGTCTCCCGCATAATTCATTAAGATGGTGATCCCAGCGCAGAAAAGAGTCCATTGTAACTCCCAGGTATTTCTGTGACTGTTTCTTGTTAACTATGTATGAAGTGTTATTCCGTTGGTTCTTGATTATTATCTTATCTCCTGTTGGCTGTCCATGTTGAGTCGCCAAAAAGGTCAGTAAGAAGGTTTTCTCATAATTTAAGATGAGTAGATTCTTATTCAACCAGTGAGACACTCTCTGTAGTCCAGTCTCAGCTTCTCTCCAGGTCATCTCCCAGGTTGATTCAGAGAACAGTAGGACAGTGTCATCTGCAAAGGTGGTGATTGATCCATTAATTTCCATGTTGCATAATGGATTTATGTAGAGCAGGAAAAAAATTGGTCCCAGTACTGTTCCTTGTGGCACTCCATACTTTACGTTTACAGTCAGCTTGTTGCTTGTACATCCATTGACTCTGACACATTGTGTTCGATTTGATAGGTAGCTCTTGAACAGATTCCATGCAACTCCTCTTATTCCATAGTTATCTAGCCTTGAAAGAAGAATGTCATGTGACACTGTATCAAAAGCCTTCTTTAAATCTGAGAATACAGCTAATGGTTTCTTTTCTATGTTTATTTTATCTGCAATCTGAGAGGTTACATAGTGGATAGCATCATTTGTACTGCGACTAGATCTAAATCCATATTGGTTTGGCGATAGAAGATGATTTTTTTCAAGAAAGCTGACCAGTCTTGTTTTGATACACTTTTCAAAACTTTTTGACAATGTACTGAGTAATGATATGGGTCTGTAGCAATTCATATCTTTCTTATCTCCTGTTTTGAAGATTGGACAAATGACAGCTTCCTTAAGGCACTGTGGAAAAACACCTTCCTCAAAAATTCTGTTTGCAATATGTGTTAAAGGCTTGGCAAGTATAGTACTATTCTGTTTGAATAAATCTGGCTTTAAATTATCGAGTCCTGGTGCACTATTAGCTTTAAGACTATTTATCATTTTCATCATTTCGTCCTCATTGACGGGAGCAAAGAATAATGACCGGCAGACTCTCTGATCGGCTGCTGCATGCTCATCTGCGCCATTAAAATCGCTATTTAGAATGTCCTGGGCCAGTTTTGATCCAATACTAATAAAAAATTCATTGAAAGAATTTGCCATATCCTCATCATCATCTCCCAATTTCAATTCTCTCCCTTCCAAGTTGATTTGGTGAATTTGTGTTCTTGACCGTTGCACTTCAGTTATTTCTCTTATTACTTCCCATGTTTGTTTAGAGTTGCTGGAAGTTTCAAATCGCTTCGAAAAGTATAGTTTTTGCATTTTCTATTACAGTTGTTAGTAGATTTCTGTACCTTCTATAATACTCTCTAAGCTGTAAATTCGCTGTATTATTCTTGCTTTGTCTGTGTAATTTATCTATCTTCCTTATTGATGTAATCAATCCATTTGTAATCCAAGGCTTAATTTTTCTTTTTGTGTGCGATACTTTATTAATAACTTTACATTCTTCTGTGTATTTCTTCAGTATTTCTATCATTCTCTTTAAAGCACTCTCAGCGCATTCCTGAAGATACACGGAATTCCAAGTCTCATTCATTAGAGCTAATGAAAGTCTATTATAATCAATACTTTCATGGTAGGACTTTCTTCTGTTGTGATTGTGTTCCATCGCATTATATTTAATTCCCAGGATAGTTATGAAATGATCTGTGATAGAATTTGGAAAAACTATTGGTATTACATCTTTTTTAAAGTTTATCATAATATGATCTATACATGAAGCGCTATTATTTCCAATACGAGTTGCCTGCTTTATACAATGTAGGAATCCATATTCACTGAGTAGATTATCATAGTCTTCTAGTTGCCTGTGCTGATTTGGTTCTTTTGTGTTGATGTTCAAATCTCCTAGAACAATGTGAGAATAATTTCCATTATCATCCAAAGATTGCCTCAGATCAATCAGAAAGTCTGTTAAGTCCAAGTGTGATGGAGATCTATATAACGCTGTTATAATAAAAGTATCTCTCCCAATTTTCAAATGCATGTTCAAACAGTTGGCTTGCCTAACTACAATTTCTTTTATTTCGACAAAGTAGTCGGATTTGACATAAATGATAACTCCATCATTCTTTAGAATATTGTTTTCTGTTTTGTGGCAGGTATAATTATGAATTGATCTCAAGGGAGCACCACCAGCAATCCAGCATTCCGTTAAGACTATCACGTCAAAATCCACTTTTAGGTCTTCCAGCTGAATAAGAAATTCTTCAAAGTTTTTATTGTAGCTTCTGATGTTGAAATTGATGATTTTCAAGTTGAAAGGTTGGATTTTATGGTTGACATCTTGTGAATTTGGAATCGAAACGTCTTCAATGTCTAATAAATCCAAATCCTCCATCAAATCAGCCATTGCTATTTTTGAGTTTGTAATTATTTGCGTGCCAATCGCAGATATCCTTGTAATCAACTGATTGTATTTTTTGAGTTAATGACAGCATGAGATCTTGCTCTCCAACTGTTAAATATCTGAATGAGTTTGTATGCCTACTGAGTGATACTATTATGTGCTGAACACTATTGTAAATTTTTAGTGGTTTAGTATTTTTTCTCACAAGGATAACATCTCTAAACGTTAGACCCTGAGCTTCATGTATAGTTAAAATTGTTAATGAACCAGCGGGAGCCTTGTTTTTAACAGCTTCCAGTACCATTTGTTTTTCTGATTGCGTGAATGTGAGGATTAAAGTTTGTGGTCCTAGATTGTGAGGCTCTCCGTTAGTTATTGTTGGTTTGATTGATCGAATAATTTTATTTGTAGTGCAGATATCATTGTAGTAATTGGACAACAGGCAGCACACATCCATTGGACACCTGTTGGTTACTGATTGGTAAGAATCCGGGTCCGCAAAAACAGAAATATTTTTCCACACTGCTGGTATACCACTTCTCTCGATGTAAGATATTTGTTTTGAATCTCCAACTAGTACCACCTCTTCTGCTCCTGTCAGCTCAGAGACGAATCCCACGAAGCCGTTACTAGCAGCATGTTGGAAAGTAACGCTACTCTGCTTCACTGCAAAACTGCACTACTTCTACTCTGCAAAATTGTCACTCTCCTGCACGCTGTACTCGTGTAAACGTGATCACCTCGGTAGTAGAGTAGAGTTTCTAGTAGATCGGCGAGGGAACACAGTTCACAAACTATTGTCAACACTACTGTGTGTGAACAGTCGCTTGTATTACAATCGCCGGTAGAGTGGGCAAGAAATTAGCTCTACTAGAAACTCTACTCTACCCATGTAAATCAGCCTTAAAGGCTTTAATCTTATGCGAGCTTTTCAAGTTGCGAGTTTTTTTCAAGTCGATTTTTGAATTCAACTCAAGTTATTTCCTAAGAATCGCAACACAAGTTTTAAAATTAGGCTACACAAAATACAATAAATTAACAAAAAATAAATTGTTCTTTTAGGAAAAAATAAATGAAAAATGAGCAATAAGTTACAGAAATTATTATGAACATGAATTGTATGGAGCATAATATCATTACAGTGCCTCAATATACATTTGTATTGTCGTTTACTGGTTGCTTTATTATAATCATTATAATAATGAAAAAAAATTTGAATGATATTTGTTTCAGGATTTGTGAAATTGATTCACCATGTCAAGTGGCTCTTCTGATAGCGAATGTGAAGTATCTGTTCGTTCATTTGATGAGAATTCTGTGATCGATGGAATTAATTTTGATGAAGTTAAGAAAATTATTGACATAGATTATGCACTGGACTTGCATTATCGTCTAAAACGGTGACATACAAACTGGTCTAAAGCACAGTGGTCTAAAAGCAATTAAAGTCAGCTGAAAAGCTTCAAAGTGGTCCAAAGACCAGTTCACAGTGATGAATGGAATTTCAGCAATGGGAAAAAGGGAAAAGATAATTTTACCTTTACAACCATTGCAATGTTGATATTTCGTGGTGCTGTTGACCGAATAACGGTCAAATATTATAGGTTAGACAAGTAAGTCAACCCAAGGTATTATTAGATTTTTTTTTGTATGTCTGGCTCAACAGCCCATGAAGGGCCTAGGCCTACCAGCTGGTTGCCAGTTTCAAATTCACTCTACTATACAGCCCGTCCAAGCCAAGAAGACACCCCGGCACGACGGGAAAACGGCCCCAGCCCGGCCAATACCAGCCCAAAAGCCATAAATTCTCAATCAGAACTCACAGTCCCCGAACCAACACTGGACGAGCCGAAACAGTTTCATACCAGTGAAATATAATTGGCTAGGAAAGATACAAGAGGTGTCTGAATTATGATACCAGTATCCGGTAACTTATGTTGGGTTGAGAAAATTTTATTTAGAAGTCACATCATGTTTTATTATCGTAAAAAATAATTAACTTATAGTGAAGTGAATTGAAATTAAGCAAATTGCTTTTTTCTACTGTCTACAAGCCTTCAACATGAAAGTGGAGAGGTAAGTCTATTATGAAAGATAAATACTAAATAGAGAATCCTCAGACTCTCAGAGAAACTTGAAATTTTGAATGAATACCATGTAGAACTATGCTACAGTTCAACTCAATGTAGCGTAGTTGTTAACCTGGGAGGCATCTAGGTACTTATTTTATTTATCATACGGATTAAAATTTATAATTTTAAGTTACAATTTTTTATGCAATACATTCAATTATTGTTTGGGTATTCGACTGAGTAATTCAAATCTGTTAGGCTACCATACTTGGGGATGATGTTCTGAAATATATAGCCTATTTTCGCCGACTGTACTACTCTTTATTTTCATAATCAAAACCTTATAATATGACATTTACGCCGGGGGATGCACAATAGGATAGGCCTACTGTACGACACCTTCATAAATGATCGAATGTTACTTAGGCAGGCTACTTATTAAATTTAGAAGCATGAAATTTATAACTTTATGTTCATAAACCATAGCTTATTAATTATTATCTCCTAAACTATACCAGGGGTGCCTATCCCCCCCAACATCTATGATGCCAATCCCCCCTTATTTTTGGGTATTCCTGTTAAACAATTGATAGTGAAATGTGAGACTATTGTATAATAAGTAAGCAGAATGTTGAGGTACAGCCTCACCAACTGGTCCAGGGGCATACCCAGAAATAAATTTTACGGTGGATATAAAATCAGGGTCAAACCCAGGATTTGAGGGTACTCCCCAAAACTCCAGAACCAATGGGAACCAATAAGAATGAGGTAGTGACCAGGATAAATGATGTGATATACCGGATCAGGAAGCTACCCAGGGGAAGGTGGAGAAGCTACCCAGGGAGGTGGAGAGGTTGGTGCAGCATGCCAGGGGTAGAGGAACGCCCCTCATAATAGGGTGCAATGCAAATGCCCACCACACAGCATTGGGAAGCACCAACATCAATGTCAGAGGTGAGTTACTTCTTGACTACATATACTCAAATGACTTAGAGATTATGAATATAGGTGACAAACCAACCTTTCTTACTGCTAGCCGCCAGGAAGTCCTAGACTTGACACTGGCTGATGGGCGGGCAAGTGGGTTGGTGTCTGGATGGGGAGTCTCATCTGAGGCCTCATTGTCTGATCACAGACATATCAGGTTTGACCTGGAGGTTCTGGAGGAGACTCTGCATACCTATAGAATCCCCAAGTCTACAGACTGGGCTCTATATAGGGAGGAACTGGCTTCAATCATGAACCAGATAAATCCTCCCATTGTGACAGAGGAAGGCTTAGAGAGCAAAGTCACAAAAATTGAAGAGGCTATAATAGAAGCCTACACCAAGGCATGCCCTTCCAGAAGCAACAGGGTGCATAGAGATGTACCCTGGTGGAACGAAGGGCTTAGCAGGATGAAGGCTAAAATAAGAAAGCTTTTTAATAGGGCAAAAAGTTCTGGAAACTGGACTGAATATAGAAATGCCTTGACCAAATACAACAAGGAGTTGAGACGGTCCAAACAAAAAACATGGAGGGACTTCTGCTCAGGTATAGAGTAACTTCCAGTAGCCACCAGGCTACTGAAGGTCCTGCAGAAAGACCATGTTAACCCACTAGGCTCCCTATTGAACCACAATGGGGAGATGACAGGTAGTCATAGAGAGACTATTGAACTTCTGCTAGATACTCACTTCCCTGGATCTGAGATCAGGGGGACAGGGGCTGAAGAATCCCCCAGAGTTACTAGCAAATCCCGAAGGGAACTAGCCTAGGCTTGAAGAAAAGCGGGTAACATCTTCACCCCAGGTAAGGTGGAATGGGCCATAAACTCATTCAGTCCTTATAAAGCAGCAGGGGCAGATGGTATATTTCCAGCCCTGCTACAAAACGCCACAGTGGAAATTAAGTCCTCAATGGTGAAAGCATTTTGAGCTAGTTATGCTATAGGTTACATTCCTATAAGATGGAGACAGGTTAGGGTGGTATTTGTGCCAAAGGCTGGTGGCAGAAGCCCTCTTCTGCCAAAGTCGTACCGCCCAATAAGCCTTAGCTCTTAGCTTGAGCCTTAGCTCAAGGTAATTGATAGATATACAGGGTGTTTCAGGAGGAATGTGCAATACTTCTTAGGCTGATTCCTTACACCAAGTAGACAAAAAAGTTCCATGGGACCAACCCCCAAAAACGCATTGTTACCGAGATAACAGTGGCAAAATATTGAGATTTTTCAAAATATATTAATTTTTCTAATTTTTTAGAGACTTTACTAAGGTTCTAAAATAATCAATTCCCATGTAAAATTAGCTGGGGAATTCAATGGAACCAGTTCCAAGTTTGTAACTTTAACGGTTATTGATATAATTGGAAAACATATGCTAGAAAACGCCTTTTTTCAACAATAAGGGTTATAACTAAATAAGGAATCATAAATTTGTATTTTTTATTGATGGAAGTTGAAGAGAGTTGGACTCTAAAGAAAAAGTTGACTGATGGCGATTGTGTATATCTTACCAAAATCTCAGAAATAGCAATAAAAAATCGCAAAATCGCTACTAAACACAAATTCATCACTGTTTGTCAATGTTGCGATTTGTCAATTTCAATGTTTTGTCAATGTTTTTGTCAATTTTGCGATTTTTGATCGCCATTTCTGATATTTGGGTAAGATTTATACAATCGCCGCCATTTAACTTTTTCTTTAGAATCCGACTCTCTTCAACTTCCATTGATAAAAAATACAATTTTTTGATTCCTTATCCAGTTATAACCCTTATTGTTGAAAAATGTCGTTTTCTACCATATTTTTCCCAATTATCTCAATAACCGTTAAAGTTACAAACTTGGAACTGGTTCCATTAGATTTCGCAGCTAATTTTACATGGGAATTGATTATTTTAGAACCTTACTAAAGCCTCTGAAAAAATTAGCTATATTAAGATATTTTGAAAAATCTCAATTTTCTGCCATTGTTATCTCGGTAACAAAGCGTTTTTGGGGGTTGGTCCCAGGGAACTTTTTTGTCTACTTGGGGTAAGGAATCAGCCTGAGAAGTATTGCACATTCCTCCTGAAACACCCTGTATAAGGGATGGAGTGTTTAACAATAACACTTTAAATTAATCCTAACATGTCTATCAGGTGGTTGGACATTCCTCTATAACAGCCTTGCATTTCCTCACAAGGGAGGTAGAAAAGGCTTTAGAGGAGAAGGAGATGCTAATTGGGGCATTTATGGATGTGGAAGGAGCTTTTGATAGCACCTCATTTCCATCTATTGAAAGAGCAATCATGAGAAAGGAGGTTGATGGTGATACCGCCTCCTGGATTATGTCAATGCTCAGGAATAGGCTGATAACTGCTGAAATGGGTAGTGAGTCAGTAACTGTAACAGCCCTGAGAGGTTGCCCCCAAGGAGGGGTTCTTTCGCCTCTACTATGGGCAATGGTTATTGATGATTTCCTAGAACAAGTGGCAGCCAGAGGATACAGGATGCAAGCTTATGCTGATGACCTGGTCCTCATGATAAGGGGCAAATCAGCAGACACCCTGTGTGACCTGCTGCAAAGGGCCCTCTCCTTCATAGGAAGGTGGTGTGAAAAGGAGGATCTTTGGATCAATCCTGAAAAGACAGTAATTGTTCCATTCACCAGGAAAAGGAAGCTGAACTTAACAGCTCCAACTCTGGGAGGAACAACAATTCTGTTTTCCACAGAAGTGAAATATTTAGGGATAGTCCTTGGTCAAAAACTTCTGTGGAATAGACATATTGAGAGAACTCTTACAAAGGCCACAAAGGCTATGGGGGCCTGCAGGAGGCTGTGTGGTAAGAAATGGGGGCTGAGGCCCAGTATGCAGTTCTGGGTTTACCAGACTGTAATACTACCTATGGTTACTTATGCTGCACTGGTTTGGTGGCCTAAGGTGGAACAGAAGACTACTGCAACTAAACTCCAAAAATTGCAGAGGTTGGCAGGTCTGGGCATTAGTGGAGCCACAGGCTCCTGCCCAACAGCTGCGCTAGATGCAATATTTGGAATGTTGCCTCTGGCGCAGGAGGTCAAGAAAAGGGCAGCACTAAGTGCCCACAAAATGACCGGTAACAGGAATATTAACAACTCCATAGAGAAAGGTCATTTGACAATATTAAAGGAGTTTCCTGAATTGGCTATGGCTTTAGCTGTTCCAGACTTTAAAAACAGGGAATACTTAATGGATCGCCCCTAAAAAGTCACAATCCTGGAGAGTGACAGGGGTGGAAGAGAGTATTCTTGGGAGTTAAATGCCCTGAAGTGGTACACTGATAGATCACACAGGGGAGGAAAGGACAGGAGTTGGAATTTATTGGCCAGGAACTAAATTCTATAAGGCACTGGGAGAAACGGCAACTGTCTTTCAGGCCAAGGTAATGGCCATAGAGATGTGTGCTAATCTCCATGTGTGCAGATTCTCCATTTGTAGGACCGGAACCGGGTTGTAGGGTTCCTTTTAGTTATTGTAAAGCTAAAGACCGAGAATGGGAGGAAAAGAAGAAGATTTTGATTTGGAATAGGACAGAAGGACTACGACAATCAAAAATGTTGATTAAACCCTCAACAAAGGCTTCCCGCAATGTAATAAGCCTGGAGAAGAGGGAGCTGAGGCTAATAGTAAGCCTCCTGACAGGACATGGCCCATTCAGGTATATGTTATGGAAGAAGGGACTGTGTCAGGATGATGAATGCAGATTCTGCATAGAAGAGACAGAATCAGCAGCACATTTGCTGCTGGAATGTCCAGCACTCTTGCAAATGAGGAGGAGACTTCTTGGAAAGGCAACCCTCCTATCAGAAGAGGCAAGAGAACTGGAATTCAAGGCCCTGAGTAAATTCTTCTCTGGCCTTGGATTATGGAACATGGTATAAGCCAAATAGGGGATGCCACAAAAGATCAAATAGCGGTCGCGGTGGCTAAGGGTTACAAAGCCCAACCCATTTAAAAAAAAAGACTTATCTTGAAAGAGATGTTTGGATCCACTGGCATTCAGATTGTGGTCTGTGTCTTCAACCCTTGGAGAGTTAACAAAGAGCTGAGACACACCACTGGAACCTCTGGCCTCCCACAGGACCTTTGTTCTGAGGACAGAACAATTTCTTAAGGTGGGGGTAGGGTTGTGATCTACGGATGATGGTCAATGCAATACAGACAAAGAATGGGGGGAGAGTATTGACAGCTAGACAGAAGTCTATTGTCTCATGCTTTTGTTTACTATTGAATGGAATAATTGACATCATTCTAGTAAACTGTGGAAGCCTGTCGCCCTATTGTCCATGGCCTCGCCTAAGCTGGGATTTGCTAGATTTATGATCCTCAGCTATAAATAGGAGAGTGATCGTTCTTCAAGTTCAGTTCAGTTTCAACCAGCGAATGTGACAGATTGTTACAGTAGTACCTAACGTGACAGTGTGTTATTGAAATACGGAGTGTATAGCACGAATTAAGAGAGTATATAGTGGACAGTAATAGTAAATCGGCATTCTGATAAACTGTATAGTAATTGATTTAGTTTAGTGTGTGTGAACAGTGATAGCTTATTGAATTGAGAGTATTTCTGTTGTGATTAATAGTTGACCGTGTTAGTTTCAGTTATTATTATTGAGAGAAGTGTTTTTAGATTAGTGAATAATAATAAAGAAATAATTCAAATATTAAGATAAGATAATAATAATAATTATTATATAATAATAATAATAATAATATATAATAATTAATAATAATAATTATTAGGCATAAGATGATAATAATAATAATAATAATGTATTCTCATGTAATTTTAAAAACTAGAATATTTCAACACTTGGAAATTGGAAATCAAAGAAACAAAATATTAAATAATGGATGACCAAAATTTATCTAATAGATATTAACATTCTATAATTATCATCAAAGGGGTAACGGGATTTAGCGTGAATCTCTTTATTTTGAAATAAATATTTTGATTCATTTATTCATATTCTAACCCATTATTATCGAGACATTTTCGATGTACAGTAATACTCTATGATTTAGAAGTAGGAATTTACCAAAATCCGGCCGGGGCTATAAGATTTAGCATATGAATAAAATATTTGTTGGAAAATCAGTTCCAATTTGACATAGTTTTTTGCAAGGAGCTAGAAAATTAAAATTAAAATAAAATAAAATAAATAAATAAAATAAAATAAAATAAATAAATAAAATAAAATAAAATAAATAATTCAGAATTATCAATGAATAAAATAACTGTTTAACCAGTTTTTAGTACATTTTCAACTAATTTTATATTTTATTAAATTTATAGATAAGCATTCTAACTTTGTCTATTTTCACCATATTTAGTAAGCCAATAGAACATAAATTGATTATTGACAGGTTGATACATCGAGGTTCATACATCGACCGCTGAATAGAAATAAATACAAAATACTTATTGTAAAGATACAGTATTGATTTGTAAAACAGCATTCAAGTGAATAAATGTTACAAACAAGTTGAGGTATCAAGAATTCAATTTTAATGAAGAGAAGCTTCTTATAATTTTTTAAATAAAAAGGATAATAAAGCATCTTTAGAAAATTTAACAAATTTAAGAGAAAAAGTACCAAGAGTTTATAATGGAAAGAAAAGATTATTTCAAAACTTTAGAATACCCAAAAGAAGATCATATTAATTTAATTTTACAATGAAATTTAGTAAACCAAGTTAATAACAAGGAATATGTCTTTACCTGATACAGCGGATTTGGAGATCGGTGAAATTTGAGAGAAGATCCAATAACTTAGTAAATTTACATATCAATCAAAAATTAAAATAAAAAAAAGTCAGGATGAAGCTACTATGTAAAAGAATGAGAACTTAATTAATGTGACTACATCCTGTATTTAAAAGAACTTTCAACAAATCTTATAGAAGAAAGAAAAGTCTATCTGAACTGGATGAGAGCTGGATTCGAAGTGAATTGAAATTAATAGACAAGCAAAAGATACAAGGCTATCCCCACTCCTAAGCAACTGTCGATCGAGCAGAATTTTGTTCAAGAAAGAGAGCAACCGAGCAACATACAAAGTAATGAAAAAGGAGGGAAAATATAGAGAGAAATCTACTAAAAGGTTGTTACTAAAGCTTGTAATTGCAAGAACAATGATAAAGTTGTTTTTTGAGTAATTCGAAAAACAATTTTATCAAGTAATGGAAAATTTATTAAACGTTTTTGGTTGAAAAACAAGATAAATGAATCATGTTATTTCATACCGTTACATATACTCCCCCTCTTCAGTAAGTGAAACGTTACATACTAAAATATTAATCCCAAAAAAACTTCGAATCTATCTCCAAAACCAAAAAGAACTTACTTAAAGAACATACCTTGTACAATTTTTCCTATAATTTCTAAAATAAGCAACTTAATTTGATTTTAATTTAGAAAGATACCATTAGTATTCAAGTTACTTTAACTAATTTTTCAAAGATCATATAAGGTGGAAAACATCAATAAAACCTTTTCTTTTGCAAAAATCAATGATGATCAGAGGTGGAAGATACCAAATAATCGAGTAGCTGACATATATGGAAAATGGAAACTACCAACAACAAAAAGAGAACTACAGATTAATACTGAGATTGGCCACTCCCAGCAGAAATCTGAAGTCTTATTTGAACAAAACAAAATCTGAACATGCGTCCATACTCAGATTTCAAAACTAAAATTAATCAGCTCTCAACTCCAATTAATATTCTCCATCTCTCATAATCATTTAATTTCCAATCATTACTATCAAAATTTTCAAATACTAATCAAAGTTTTGAGAAAAAAAAATTCTAATTCCATTACTAAATTACTAATTCATTACAAAAATATTACTAAGTTCTCTTCAAAGTTTCTCAATACTCATAAAACAGTTGAAATACTGTTGCCAAATTTACTTGTTAGAGAATTTAAATTGCAAAAGTTTTACTCAATAAAAACAGAAATACTATACAGAGAGATCAAAACGAAATTTAAAAGAAGGCGCGCTAACAGCATGACAGATCAACAGGTGGTTACTGATAGTGAAAGACAGAGCGTTAAGGGCAGGCCACACCAAGCTCGCTACCGCGGCGGTAGCGAGCTAAAAAAACTCGCTTTCCATGTTATTCAATTGAGCAGGCCACACCGAGCTCGCTACCGCGGAGGTAGTATCTCGGCGGTAGTTTTACTTCGCTGAGCCAGGCGAACTTTTGAAACGTCTGCTGGTGGTACTACCGCCGAGGTAGCAAGCTCGGTCTGGCCTGCACAATTGAATAACATGGAAGGCGAGTTTTAAAACTTCGCCATCGGTAGCGCATGCGCAGAAAAGTACTGCCACGTTCTTCAGTGTATTTTTCACTTACAATTACTACTGTAAAATTTAGTATAACATGCTTCTTCTTTTGTAGTCATATTATTCTTTTGTAAGTGTATACTATTCTGTTTCGTATTTCACGCTTATAAAGAATGAGGGGTTATTCCTGACTCAATGTGAATTATCATTATCAACATTGCAGGTCATCATTTTTGTAATAAAAATGGTACTGTTCACTATATTTATTCATCTTGCGTGTCCAGATACCCAATGATATATTTCCGTTTGTTCGGCCTGTATTGCAAAGTAATACAAGAAGTTCTCTACTATATACTATTCATTAACAGGTTTTTGCAATTAAAAATATTGACTTGTCGTAGTTCATATAATTATAATATAATTTGTTAGCATGTACTTTCATCTTGGGTGACATATATCTCATGTATTATTATTGACATATTACTTCAAGCACATACTTCAATAATATTATATTCAATGGCTGAATACCTTATTAAATTTCAAATTCTTCAAATCCTTTGAGTTTGTAAATTATTTAATGATTGATTTATGCCATAGAACTATAATGATAGAAGTTTAATAGGTTCATTCCTTCGTAGTAATGAATATTACAATGTATTGTAATGTATTACAATGTATATTAGTAATGATTATAACTCATCAAAACAAAAACAAAACCAAACTACCGCTAGCGGACGTTTTTTGGTGTGGCCTGCACTACCACCGCGGTAGCGAGCTTGCTACCTCTAGCAGACGTTGGTGTGGCCACTGCTTTACAGATACAGAAAGTTATTTTCCTATTTTTAAGCGCAATCAAAAATAAAACCGTATCACAGAGCATTCCTCTCTATAAATTACTTCATTAACGGTAACGGTACAGGCACAAGGATCGTTTTGCAATAATTCCATTTTCAATGAATAAATCAACTACCAAGTCTACACATTTCTTATCAATTATGAAATCACAGCGGTAAAATTTCAATTACTTTCTCTGTCGACAAAGCTTATAATTATAATTCCTACGACATTTTGAACTGCCAGTAGCCAGTAATAAATTTTTGAAAGTACAATTATGATTATTCTAATCAATTTCAAATTATTTTTCAGGAAAATCAACATGTTACTCCTGATTCCATCTCAAAGTAATTTACTAAATTGCCTACTCAAAATTTAAATCAACTTTATACTCAACCAATAATAAAATTTTCAAACAAACTTACTCAAATTAAACAAAATTAAATTGAGATCAAACTGTTATCAACTACCAATAACATTATTTCCAAAATTAGCAATTTTATAACACATTCCCAAAATTACATAATATTTTGTCGTAACCTCTTATAATCATCAAAAATTAAATAATACTCCTTTTTTTTTGACATAAAGATAAATACTTACATACTAATTGCATGTTTATTGAGGCTCTGCCTCAAATACTTTCATCAAGCATTATTATCTATAAACTGATTGTTTACCATGAATTTGAAATACTTACATAATTGCATATTTACAGTTTTTCAAATAAAAAAAAAAACAAAATTCTCTCTCTTTTTTACAAATTTCAATACAATAATTCATCAATCCAAATTCATACTCAAAATATTTCAATTAAAATGGTTTAGCAGTCAGTTTTGAAACTACCAATTTTTACTGGACCACGCCACCTATGGCTTAATTTCGTCGAAATTTTCTGAGTTTTATCACTCAGAATATGAGTTTTAACCCATACTAAATCACCAGTTTGAAATGGGACAGCAATTCTATGTTTATCATAATTTTGTTTTATCCTATTATGAGTTTTCAGTAGCTGTTCTTCAGCCTTCCTCCATATTTCTATAGTATCATCACTACAAACATCAGGTAGAATTTCATCAATATTCCAAATATTTAACAATGGATCCCTAGGTTTGAAACGAAACATTAATGAAAAGGGGGTGCAATTAATACTATCATGTTTCGCAGTATTAAAAGCCAAAGGTAACCAACTATTTATGGATTCATCCCAGTGATTTTGAGAATTTGCATGGAAGGCAATTAACGAGCTACGTAGTTTTCTATGTAATTAATCTTTCAACTAAATTAGGATTAGGATAAAAAGTAGAGGTCGTATTATGCCTAATACCTAGCTGAAAACAAAAGTTTTTGAATTTATTTGAGGTGAAAATCGAACCATTATCGGAAATTAACTGTTTAGGAGTAGATACGTTCACAAAAATTGACTTTAGAGCTTTTATTACCGAATCAGAGTTAGCTTTTCTCATGGGTATTAACCAAACGAAACGAGAAAATGTATCAATACAACTGAATATATAGCTATTTCCATTAGCACTTCTAATTAGAGGGCCTACCGTATCTATGTGAAACATAGCTAACGGTTCATCTTGAACTTTTGATGATAGAAAACCATAATTTCCAGCTTGTGCAGGTTTACTTTGAGCACAAATACTACAAGATTCAACTAAATGTTGGATATCCTTCCTCAAATTATCCCAGTGGAAATTCTCAAGAATTTTATTGATAGTTTTAGAGATACCAAGGTGGCCACCAATTATACTTTCATGATAAAATTTGAATACCAACGGTACTAGAACTTTTGGAATAACGATTCTAAGTTTCTCTTGATTCTGAAGTTTGATAACAAGAACACCACTAGATAAACTATAGGGGAATTGATTGATATTGTTATAGAATTCAACAGTGTCTGATGGCCTTGAGATAGTAGGACAACAAGGATAGACAAGGCGGGGATGGGGAGGCTTTGTGTCAACAAACAAGCACATTGTTGTGTAAACAAAAGATCTCATCGAGAACCTTCTCAAAGTAATAATGCCAGAACCTTCTAGCATTCTCTTGTTTATTCTCAGAAGCCTATATATTCAGAATGTTTGGGTTTACAAATCAGTCCGACTGGAAGCGTTCAAACGAGATTGTGTCAGCTGTATTGTGTGATAGACAAACCAGACGTTGTATATAGACACTCTATAGTTATATTCATTCTGTCAGTTCTTATTTCTTCTATTCAGTGTAACGTGATAAAGACTGTTCATCATTTCTTAGTGTAATTTGTATTGTGAAACGTTATAAACTCTTGTGCTATCTTCTGTTCTGTTATAGTTGATCTTGTCAGTGTGTTATAGCAGTGTAATTAATAAAGTTAATCAGTATAAATTGCCTCAAGTCTTTTATTATAGTGGAAACCCGTAACAATTGGTGTCAGAAGTTTGAATTGTAGCTATTGATTGAGGCAATTTTATGAACTTGTACCTTTGCAAAGTGAACTATTATTTTCAAGTGATTGAACCGTTATTTTTGTGTGTGAACTTTATCTTCGTGTGTTAACTTTATCTTCAATCAAGTGAACTGTGATCTTTGAGTGTGAACATTTTTGTGTGTGAACTTTATTCTCCAAGAGTGAACGTTAGTCTTCTGTACATAATTGTGGACTCTGTAATATTTCTGGAACGTGAACTGAAATGGCAGGGAAAGGTGCAAAGCTCACCAGTTTAAAAGTAAATCAACTGAAGCAAGAGCTGGAGGAGCGAGAACTGGATACAAATGGGGTAAAATCTGTCTTACAAGATAGACTGCAGGAAGCACTGCTGGCCAAGGGTCAGGACCCAGATACCTATGTGTTTGAAACAGATTTGGGAGCTCTGGTGAGTACATTGGAGAGTAAATTTGAATTGGTTGAAAGTAAAATGGAAGAAAATAAAACATCATTGGAGAGTAAATTTCAATTGGTTGAGAGTAAAATGGAAGAAAATAAGTCAGCTTTGACAAAATTGGAGAGTAAAATAGAAGAAAATAAAACATCATTGGAGTGTAAATTTGAATCTTTGAAAGAAACATTTGAGGGGAAACTACATGAGAATAGTAAAATTTTGGAAGATAAATTTGAAACAAAACTTAAAAGCATGGAGGATAAATTTGATAAGGAGATTAAAGAGCTGCAAAATAATGACACTAGTGGGACAAGAGCAGCCTTGAAAGTGGATGATAATGCTTATCAAATTGAGAAGGATACTTCAGTAAATGAATGCAATGTGCCTATTACCATGCCAAATTATCATGGTGGACTACCAACATTTGATGGAAAGACTCCATGGGAAGATTACCGTACCTTGTTAGATGTGTATGCCGAAAGATATGGATGGACACCAGAAGCAAAGGCTGATAATTTGTGCCTATCACTTTGGGGAGATGCACTGTCAGTACTCCAGACAATTCCAAAGTCTGACAGACGCAACATTGCTGAACTGTTGAAGCGCATGGAAATGAGATTTGGCCACCGACACATGTATCAACTACACCGTTCAGAATTGAGGAACAGAATCCAGAAGCCAAATGAGTCGCTTAAGGAATTTGAAGCTGACATAGCTCGCTTGGTGAGGATTGCCTACCCAGCATCAGGGGATGATGAAATGAAGGAGAGTATGGCAGTTGATAGATTCCTGGATGGTCTACGTGAGCCAGAAACCCAACGAGCTGTTAAACTGGCTTGTCCTCAGACCCTCAGTGAGGCATTAACTCAGGCCCTGGAATTTGAAGCTGTGACAAAATCTGTGAGGAGCCATGCATGTGTTCACTCAGTATCAAGGGAAGATAGCCATGAGGAGCTGGTGGAGGAAATAACAAAGAGGATTTTGGAAAAACTCATGATTGCAAAGAAGGAGATGAGGTGTTGGGGCTGTGGAAAGAGGGGTCATCTACAAAACAAATGCCCAAAGAAGTCAATGTCTGACAAGAAGCAGGAAGGGAAGGAAGCAGTTGCTAACAGGATAACTGTAGCTACAGGCAAACCTGTGGAGGACTTGGAATAAGAAGACTACACCAGCAAGCTCCAGAAGCAGATGGATGAGATTCATGCAACCATCCGCACCAACATCCAGGAAACCAGTGGCATGATCAAGCAGTGCTCTGATGTTAAGGCCAACCATGGAGGATACCAGGCTGGTGACATGGTATGGTTGTACAATCCTCATCGACGTCGTGGATACTCTCCCAAGTTGCAAACCTCCTGGGATGGACCTTACAAAGTGGTCACAAGGATCAACGATGTGGTCTACAGGATCAAGAAACTAAGAGGTACTCCACGCATTGTTCACTTCAACCAACTGGCGCCTTATCATGGAGACAATGCTGCAAGGGGAGTTCAAGAAGTCAAGGCTCTTCATCCTGCCATCTCTGATTTTAAAAGATTCATGGCCAACCTAGGGGTGTCACTGGAAGAAGGAAATGTTGCCATCAGTCACCAGGACTTATTCACCCTACCAAAGAGCTATGCCTTGGCACATTGCATCGCTAGGAATGTGGGAGCTTCAAGAGGAATTGCTACAGTATTCAGGACAAAGTTTGGAAGATTGGATGAATTGAATCTCCAGAATCCGGCTGTGGGGAAAGCACTTCATCTTCAGGATCAGAACCAACATCTGTTCTATTTGGTGACAAAAGACCAACCCCAGCAGGAGTCAACATATCAGGCTTTGTGGCAAAGTCTGATGCATCTACGAACTCACCTTCAATTCCTGGGAGTGAAGCAGCTTGGGATCCCAAGACTGAGCTGTGGCTATGACGGATTGGACTGGAAGATTGTGAGACCAATGATTGGAAGAATTTTCAAGGACACTGGAATCAACGTCACCTGTTGTGTCTTCAACCCATGGGCGGTTACACAAGTTGATCCATTGGTGCCGGCTTCTACTGTTTGCACTTCCAGGATGGATCTGGACTGTTCTGGGACAGAACAGTTTTAAGGAGGGGGCAGTGTTATGGAATTCAACAGTGTCTGATGGCCTTGAGATAGTAGGACAACAAGGATAGACAAGGCGGGGATGGGGAGGCTTTGTGTCAACAAACAAGCACATTGTTGTGTAAACAAAAGATCTCATCGAGAACCTTCTCAAAGTGATAATGCCAGAACCTTCTAGCATTCTCTTGTTTATTCTCAGAAGCCTATATATTCGGAATGTTTGGGTTTACGAATCAGTCCGACTGGAAGCGTTCAAACAAGATTGTGTCAGCTGTATTGTGTGATAGACAAACCAGACGTTGTATATAGACACTCTATAGTTATATTCATTCTGTCAGTTCTTATTTCTTCTATTCAGTGTAACGTGATGAAGACTGTTCATCATTTCTTAGTGTAATTTGTATTGTGAAACGTTATAAACTCTTGTGCTATCTTCTGTTCTGTTATAGTTGATCTTGTCAGTGTGTTATAGCAGTGTAATTAATAAAGTTAATCAGTATAAATTGCCTCAAGTCTTTTATTATAGTGGAAACCCGTAACAATATTATTTGAAAGTTTTCCAATAATTTGAGAAAGCATAGGGTCCTTTTCTTGATGCTCTTTTATATCGGTGAAAACCAGAGGAAAATCAGTTATTTTTAAGATATTAACTAAATTCAATTCAGTTTCTACGTTTTCCACGTCATGATTTTTATCTAATTCTTCCATATCAAGGTCATCCTGATACATACATGATAACGCATCGGCCAAGAAAATAGTCTTACCCTCAACATGTTTTGTTGTAAATTATTGGAAAGATAAAAGACAAACAAGCCACCTTCCTAATCGACCCATCTGTTTATCTTGCTTTAGAATCCATTATTATCCACTATTATCTGTTAATAACAGGAATTTAGCGTGTTAAAGATAGAGCCTAAGTCTTTCCATACCAAAGATTGCAGCATAACATTCAATTTCGTAAATCGAATATTTGCACTTTTGCTGCGCTAATTTCTTGGAAGCAAAGGCTATCGGTTTTAGAATTCCGTCTATTTCTTGAGAAAGAACAGCTGAAATAGCGGACGAACTACCATCGGTTTGCAAAACAAACTGTTTAGAAAAATCTGCAGTGATCAATATAGGAGGATTCATTATTGCATATTTTAATGCTTGAAAAGCCTTCTCCTGTACCTCACCCCAAATAAATTTTGCATCCTTTTTCTCAATTCGTTTAATGGTGCAGCAATTTCAGCATAATTCTTAATATATTTGTGGAAATACCCTGTCATTCCAATAAAACGGGAGATTGCTTTAGCGTTTTTTGGTCTGGGATAATTATGGATAGAATACGTTCTAGTTGGGTCTATTGTTATGCCTCTTTCATCTACAAGATTTCCTAGAAAAGATATTTGTTTTTTTTCAAAGTTCGCTTTCTCAGGTTTAATAGTAAATCCAGCAAAACGAAGTTTAGATAATACTATTTCAATATGTTTCAAATGAGATTCAAAATCAGCTGAGTATATTACGATATCATCTAAATAATGAAGCACAAACTTGAATTTAATATCTTCAAACAAGGTGTCTAGAACAGAGGATAAGGTTTGAGCGCCTATACTGATACCAAACGGGACTCGAGTGAATTGATAAGTATTTCTCTGAGTACAAAAAGTTGTCAAATGTTTGCTTTCTTCGGCTAACGGCATCTGGTAATAAGCTTAGTTCAAATCAAGGACAGAAAAATACTTAGCTCCGTGGAACCAATGGAACATATTTTCAATATTAGGTAATGGAGTTGAGTCTAACGCTATTTTCTTATTCAAACCACGATAATCTATTACAACTCTATGACCACCATCTTTTTTTAAAACTAAGAAACATGGACTAGAAAAATTTGACGTAGACTTTTCAATTATACCATCAGAAAGCATTTTTTTTATTTTCTCATTTAAAATTTCCATCCGTAATGGATTTAACTGGTACGGGGCCTTTCTTACTGGTTCATCAGATACCAAACGAATTTTGTATTCCGCTAAATTGGTTTTGCCTAATCTTTCAGTTAGAATATCGTCAAATTTACTCAATATCATTTCTAGTTTTCCTTTTTGAACGTGACTCAAATCATCATTAACCTGCTCTACATTAATTCCATTTTGTATTTTTAGTGACTCCAGTTTAGCATTATTATTGAAAGAGAATTTAAATTGAGGTCGAAAATTAAAATAATATCTTTTATTGAATAAGTCCGGAACCAATTGAGTGTGATGTATAAAATCACATCCGAGTACAATGGGAACAGAGAGTTCATCATTAATATAAAATCGGAATTTCCAACTAAAGTTTTCTATTTTGATTTTTATTAGAACCGTATTTCTCAATATTAGTTTACTTCTATTTGCGGTGATACAATGCTGTACATCCTCCTCCACAATCAAGTCTGGATCAGAAAGGAGTAATTTATCAAAAACCTTTTTTGAAATGATACTCTAATCCGCACCCGAATCAATCAATGCAACAGAATATACACCATTATTTCCTAATTCACACGTTACATAAGGATTTATTTTATTAATTAAAGCTTTAGTTTTCAATTTATTAAACATTTTTCGAGAATTTCCTCTTATTTTATTTCTTGACTGATACCTATTTACGTTCTTCTTAATTTTAATTGACCTTTTCATTTTGTGATTAGTAGACTTACTATTAAACTTCAGAATATTGACAATTTTATTCTCATGTTTTTTCTTATTTACCTTCTTTCCTAGTCATAATTTCTTATTTCCAGAATTATTGGCATAATGTCCAACTTGATTACACTTGTAACAACGGATATTACTTGCATAATTATTAGAACTAGTAGGTACTTGTGAATCTTTATTCAAAGCTTTACTATTATTACCTTTAAAATGTGCATTATTAGAAGGAGATCTACAATATCTTGCAATATGGTTTAGTTTACCACAGCGGTAACATTTTTTTGCTGGTGAATCAGATTCTTTAAATCGTTGTTGATTGAATTTAACGGTTTGAGTGAAATTTCTATTTCTTTCCAAATCAGCATATTCAATATTCTGTGATTGGACGCAAACTTCATTAAGTTCATTGAAATTTCTGGGCTTGAATTGAAACACAAGTCTAGACCGCTCTTCTGGGTTCAAACCAGAACAAATATTTGCAACTATTTCTTCTTCAGATTTATTCAAGCGTAGTAGTTTAGCTGCATCTTTAATTGATAAAATATATGCCGCCAAAGGTTCTCCTTTCATTTGCAAACGATAATAATGTTCCTGTTCAATCACAGAAATCAACCGAGAAGGAACAAAATAGTTCAAACTATCTCTATGAAATTCATCAAAATTTTTATTACTTTTGATCGCAATATTCAATCTTTCCCCAAGGGGTCCTACCGTGGCCGAATGGATGAGATGGAATAATTGCTGATCTTTTAAAGTCGAACGCTCCTTTATTTTCAAAGTTATTTCAATAAACTTTAGAAACTTGTCTACGTTTAAACCATCAGTATTGGGAAGTTCCTTCACCACCACCGTGAAGCTGGCCCCACCCACTCAAGCACATTTTTTATAAATGGTACAAAAAAAATGTGCTTAAAATGTGCTTTCTGAATATCACAATAAAAAAAAATGTGCTTGACTCCTTGACCTCCAAAATTGATACCGTTGGTGGGTGGGGCCAGCTTCACGGTCAGCCCCACCCACTCAAGAAAATTCGTTTGAAATGGTCTCAAAAAAAATTGCTTAAAATGTGCTTTCAGAATATCACATTTTTAAAAAATGTGCGCAACTCCTTGACCTTGAAAAATGCATCCCAAGTTATGATGCTGGCCCCACCCACTCAAGCAAATTCGCTCAAAATGGTCTCAAAAAAATGTGCTTAAAATGTGCTTTCAGAATATCACATTTTTAAAATATGTGCGCGACTCCTTGACCTTGAAAAATGCATCCCAAGTTATGATGCTGGCCCCACCCACTCAAACAAATTCGCTCGAAATGATCTCAAAAAAAATGTGCTTAAAATGTGCTTTCAGAATATCACATTTTTAGAAAATGTGCGCGACTCCTTGACCTTGAAAAATGCATCCCAAGTTATGATACTGGCCCCACCCACTCAAGCAAATTCGTTCAAAATGGTCAAAAAAAATGTGCTTAAAATGTGCTTTCAGAATATCACATTTTTAAAAAATGTGCTCGACTCCTTGACCTTGAAAAATGCATCTCAAGTTATGATGCTGGCCCCACCCACTCAAGCAAATTCGCTCGAAATGGTCTCAAAAAAATGTGCTTAAAATGTGCTTTCAGAATATATTTTTAAAAAATCTGCGCGACTCCTTGACCTTGAAAAATGCATCCCAAGTTATGATGCTGGCATCACCCACTCGAGCCGATTCGTTCAAAATGGTCTCAAAAAAATGTGCTTGAAATGTGCTTTCAGAATATCACATTTTTAAAAAACGTGCGTGACTCCTTGACCTTGAAAAATGCATTCCAAGTTATGATGCTGGCCCCACCCACTTAAGCAAATTCGCTGGAAATGGCCTCAAAAAAATGTGCTTAAAATGTGCTTTCAGAATATCACATTTTTAAAAAATGAGCGCGACTCCTTGACCTTGAAAAATGCATCCCAAGTTATGATGCTGGCCCCACCCACTCAAGCAAATTCGCTGGAAATGGTCTCAAAAAAATGTGCTTAAAATGTGCTTTCAGAATATCACATTTTTAAAATATGTGCGCGACTCCTTGACCTTGAAAAATGCATCCCAAGTTATGATGCTGGCCCCACCCACTCAAGCAAATTCACTCGAAATGGTCTAAAAAAAAATTGCTTAAAATGTGCTTTCAGAATATCACATTTTTAAAAAATGTGCGCAACTCCTTGACCTTGAAAAATGCATCCCAAGTTATGATGCTGGCCCCACCCACTCAAGCAAATTCGCTTGAAATGGTCTCAAAAAAATGTGCTTGAAATGTGCTTTCAGAATATCACATTTTTAAAATATGTGCGCGACTCCTTGACCTTGAAAAATGCATCCCATGTTATGATGCTGGCCCCACCCACTCAAGCAAATTCGTTCAAAATGGTCAAAAAAAATGTGCTTAAAATGTGCTTTAAGAATATCACATTTTTAAAAAATGTGCTCGACTCCTTCACATTGAAAAATGCATCTCAAGTTATGATGCTGGCCCCACCCACTCAAGCAAATTCGCTCGAAATGGTCTCAAAAAAATGTGCTTAAAATGTGCTTTCAGAATATATTTTTAAAAAATCTGCGCGACTCCTTGACCTTGAAGAATGCATCCCAAGTTATGAAGCTGGCATCACCCACTCAAGCCGATTCGTTCGAAATGGTCTCAAAAAAATGTGCTTGAAATGTGCTTTCAGAATATCACATTTTTAAAAAACGTACGTGACTCCTTGACCTTGGAAAATGCATTCCGAGTTATGATGCTGGCCCCACCCACTTAAGCAAATTCACTCGAAATGGTCTCAAAAATATGTGCTTAAAATGTTCTTTCAGAATATCACATTTTTAAAAAATGTGCGCGACTCCTTGACCTCGAAAAATGCATCCCAAGTTATGATGCTGGCCCCACCCACTCAAGCAAATTCGCTCAAAATGGTCTCAAAAAAATGTGCTTAAAATGTGCTTTCAAAATATCACATTTTTAAAATATGTGCGCGACTCCTTGACCTTGAAAAATGCATCCCATGTTATGATGCTGGCCCCACCCACTCAAGCAAATTTGCTCGAAATGTTTTCAATAAAAATGTGCTTAAAATGTGCTTTCAGAATATCACATTTTTAGAAAATGTGCACGACTCCTTGACCTTGAAAAATGCATCCCAAGTTATGATGCTGGCCCCACCCACTCAAGCAAATTCGCTCAAAATGGTCTCAAAAAAATTTGCTTAAAAAGTGCTTTCAGAATATCACAGTATCGCGTTAGCTCTCGAACAGTGAAGACGTACGTAGTGTAGAAGTAGAAGTAGAAGTAGTGAGTCAGCAGTTAGTTGTTCACAGTAAAAGTGGAACAAAAACATTGCATCGAAATTCGGTTAACAACCGCCGTATCTATGCCAGCTAAGTGACCTACTTTCGCGCGGCCTTGTATTTTTCGTTTGTGTTTCACATTTCCGCGGTCGCGAGGGCCAATTACGAGGTCCTTCCGAAAAGTATGTTCGCAAATTACGGACAATGACAACATCAAGTGGGAATTTGTTAAAACTACCCAGTTTTCTTGCGCCCGAGTTTGAAGAGACAGAAAACGAGGAAGATAAAAACGAGATCATGGACACCACCAACACAACTGTGATCCAGTGTTCACCGGATCGTTATATAAAATCTAATAAGCTCCAATCTGCAGCAGAGACGGCGCTCTTCCTCGCCTGGAAGGAGTCGGATGAGAATAGGAAGCAGTTAGAGAAGAGCAACGCAGATCTTATGCGGAAAATTGAAGATTTGGAATCACGATTCACGAAAATCGAACACAACATCAATATCCAACAGCCAAGCAGTCCAGTAGTTGTCGAGAACTACTCAACAAACGAAGAGGAGTTGGCAAAAGAGACAGAGTGGATCAGAGTTTGCAACAAACGTGTTACAAAGAAGAGGAAACTGAATAACACCTTGTCTCCTGAGCCGAAGAAAGAGCCTGCTGGTAGTAATCGCCAGGTAAATAAAATCGTTGCAACTGAAACGTCCAACGTTAATGAAGAAAATAAAAAGAAAAAGGAAAAGTCACCTCCACCCATCATAGTAGACGGTATCAAGAGTTTGGATACTCTCTTGAAGAGCCTGAAAAAAGTGTCAGCAGCTGAAAAATTCAGGATAAAGCTCTTGAGTAAAGAGTCTTTCAAAGTAAATGCGATAGACTCAGAAGCATATCGTAATATTACGAAAGGATTGATAAATGATGGCCATAACTGGCACTCATATGAAAACAAACAGTCCAGACCCAGATGGGGTAAAAAACTCCATCACTCCTGCAACACAGAATCCATAAAGGATGACTTGAAGGCAAAAGGATTGCAAGTATTAGAGGTAGTAAATAAGCTAAAGTGGAAAACCAAAGAGCCATTAGACATGTTCATGGTTTCATTCAGTTCAGAGGAGAATATAAAAAAAGTGTTTGAACTTGGAAATATTCTGGGTTGTAAAGTGGAGGTTGAGGCATTGAAAAAAAACAATCTAATACCACAGTGCAAAAATTGTCAAAATTACAACCATACCCATAAATATTGTAATAAAGAAGCCAGGTGTGTCAAGTGTGCTGGTAAACATGAAACGAAAGATTGCCTGAAGCCCAGGGATGCCCTACCAAAGTGCATTCATTGTGGAGAAGGACACCCAGCAAGCTACCGCGGATGTGCTGTGGCAATTGAGTTACAGAAAATCAGGAACTCAAGTAGGGCAACCACAAAGAATTTACCATCGAGAAATGTAAATAATTCTCAAGCTCAAACTCCTATTGAGTCACATGCTGAAATACCAAATAAGAGAAGACTGACCTTCGAGATTGTTTCCAATGAGAATAGGCAACAGATTAAGAAAGATGAAGGAGAGGAAAGAACCCAGAAAATTCTACAAATCATCCTAACCAAACTTGATAACCAGCAGAGAATTATTTCATACCTTCAGTCTCGATTTGAGAAATTAGAGAATACGAGACAACATAAGTAAAAATGACTCATTCACTAAAAATAATAGAGTGGAACGCAAACGGACTCTTACAACGACGACAGGAGTTGGAAGCAGTCCTAAACATAGATAATGTAGATATATGTCTTATCTCAGAGACTCATTTTACTAAGCAGTGTTACATAAAATTCAAAGGTTATAGGACCTATCACGCCCTACATCCTAGCAACGTTGCAAGAGGGGTAGTGCAATAATCATTAGAGATAACTTACAACATAATGAAGAAGCTAAAATTGAAACTGAGAGAATACAATTAACATGCATATCTGTACATACAATAAATTATAGATTTGTAGTTGCAGCTATCTACTGTCCACCTAGATATTCCATCAGAAAAGAAGAATATTTATCAATGTTCAACATGTTGGGAGCAAAATTCATACTTGGAGGTGATTTCAATTCAAAGCACACTCACTGGGGATCACGACTAACAACCCATAAAGGAAAAGTTCTTTATGAAGCAATGAGAGAGTCAGGATGTGAAGCTCTTTCAACCGGTAAACCAACTTACTGGCCTACAGACACAAGCAAGATACCTGATCTTATAGACTTTTTTATAATAAAGAATATTTCAGTGAGTTATTTTCAAATTGAGGAAAGCTTCGATCTCAACTCAGACCACTCTCCTATTATTCTAAAGCTGAGTGACACTATTTTACAGAAGCAAAGCTCTTATCCTACTCTAGTTAACATGAATACAGATTGGGATGGCTTTGCAAGAATGTTGGAGGAGAGAATTCATCTTAATGTGCCTTTAATAAATGCAGAGCAGATAGATGAGGAGTTGGAGAAATTTGTAACTGATATACAACAGGCTGCATGGTGTAATACTCCACTAACAAATAGAAGAAGAACAACTGGAAATAACTATCCAAGAGAAATAAGAGAAATGATTGCAGAGAAAAGAAGAGCTAGAAGAAAGTGGCAACAATCACGTTCTCCCCAAGATAAGAGATTGTTAAATAATCTAACTCAAGAGCTTAAAAAGAGATACAATCTATTAAAAATGAATCGTTCAACAGTTACCTGAGCAGCTTAACAGGAGAAAAGAATACAGATTACTCTCTCTGGAAGGCATCTAAGAAAATAAAAACACCAATCCAACAAGTTCCACCTATCAGAAAGCAAAACAGAGAATGGGCTAGAAATAACAAAGAAAAAGCGCAGACATTTGCAGACCATCTTGAGAAAGTTTTCCAGCCACACAATGAACCTCAAGAAGAAGATGTAGAAATTGACGAAAATGTTGTGCAGGAATATCAAGATATAACACATGTCACAGTGTAAGAGGTTAAAAAGGAGATAAAGCTTATCAGTGCAAAGAAAACTCCAGGATTTGACCTGATAACTGGCTTAGTCCTAAAACACCTGCCAAAGAAAGCACTCATCAAGTTAACAAACATACTGAATGCTTCATTCAGACTTAGATTTGTACCAGGAATATGGAAAGTAGCCGAAGTTATAATGTTGCTCAAGCCAGGAAAAGAACCACATGAAGTAGCTTCATACCGGCCGATTTCATTATTACCTGTGTTATCAAAGCTGTTTGAAAGAATATTGTTGCGTAGACTCAAGCCAATAATCGAGAGTAAGCAATTAATTCCTAATCATCAGTTTGGTTTCAGAGAAAAGCACTCCACAATTGACCAAGTACATAGGATTGTTAATTTGATAGAGAAGAGCTTAGAAGAAGAAAAGGTTTGTGCAGCAGCTTTCCTCGACATAGGGCAAGCTTTTGACAAAGTATGGCATGAAGGTCTTCTATACAAACTGAAAAAAATGCTTCCTAAGCAAATCACAGAAATTTTGCAATCATATTTGACTGGAAGGTACTTCAGAGTCAAACAAGGAGATTCATATTCTGAGCTGAGAGAGGTAAAAGCAGGAGTACCACAAGGAAGTGTTTTGGGGCCAGTACTCTACCTTTTATTTGAGTGATATTCCAACTATTGAGGAGAATACCACAGCCACATTTGCAGATGACACCGCCCTACTAGCAGTCGACAGCAGTGTTCATATTGCAACAGAAAAGCTCCAAAGATCTGTTGACAAAATTCAAGTCTGGACCAGAAAGTGGAGGATGAAACTCAATGAGGGCAAGTCAATCCATGTTAACTTCACCAACAAGAGAGTTGAGTACTATCCAATTAGTATAAATAGAATCAATATACCACATGCAAATTCTGCTAAATATCTAGGCATGACTCTTGATGCTAAGCTTCGCTGGAAAGAGCATGTCAAGAAGAAAAAAGAAGAACTCAGCATAAAATACAAGAAATACTACTGGCTTATTGGAAGAAACTCATCACTTTCAATACCAAACAAAGTGCTCCTGTACAAACAAATCTTCAAACCTGTTTGGACCTATGGCATTCAACTATGGGGCTGCACCAAACAGAGCAACATCACCATCATACAGCGATTCCAGAAACATCGTTGATGCTCCCTGGTACGTGCCGGAACAGCGACATCCATAGAGATCTGGGAGTCAACCTGGTATCCAGTGAAATACAGCGGTATGCAGAAAGTCATGAAGTACGGCTCCACCAACACAACAACGTCGAGGCAATCCAGCTGCTGGACAATGAAGGATTGGTGCGGAGGCTCAAAAGAAGGAAACCATTTGAATTAGTGTAGTGCAAGTGGTGTTCAGTGAAAAAAGCAGAGCAGTGTTTGAGTGAAACATAGCTTAAGTAGTACAGTCAATAGGTGTACATAATATTTTTTATTATCAGTAAGAAATTCTATTGAGAATTTCACTGTATTTAATTCATGATTAGCAAGATAGGTTAGAAAAAATTTGCTCATTAGTCTCAAGACTAGATAGCAATAGTACTTACAGAAAAAAAAAAAAAAAGAATATCACATTTTTAAAAAATGTGCGCAACTCCTTGACCTTGGAAAATGCAACCCAAGTTATGATGCTGGCCCCACCCACTCGAGCAAATTTGTTCAAAATGGTCTCAAAAAAATGTGCTTAAAATGTGCTTTCAGAATATCACATTTTTAAAAAATGTGCGTGACTCGTTGACCTTGAAAAATGCATTCCAAGTTATGATGCTGGCCCCACCCACTCAAGCAAATTCGTTCAAAATGGTAAAAAAAATGTGCTTAAAATGTGCTTTCAGAATATCACATTTTTAAAAAATGTGCTCGACTCCTTGACCATGAAAAATGCATCTCAAGTTATGATGCTGGCCCCACCCACTCAAGCAAATTCGCTCAAAATGGTCTCAAAAAAATGTGCTTAAAATGTGCTTTCAGAATATATTTTTAAAAAATCTGCGCGACTCCTTGACCTTGGAAAATGCATTCCAAGTTATGATGCTGGCCCCACCCACTCAAGCAAATTCGTTCAAAATGGTCAAAAAAAAAATGTGCTTAAAATGTGCTTTCAGAATATCACATTTTTAAAAAATGTGCTTGACTCCTCGACCTTGAAAAATGCATCTCAAGTTATGATGCTGGCCCCACCCACTCAAGCAAATTCGCTCGAAATGGTCTCAAAAAAATGTGCTTAAAATGTGCTTTCAGAATATATTTTTAAAAAATCTGCGCGACTCCTTGACCTTGAAAAATGCATCCCAAGTTATGATGCTGGCATCACCCACTCAAGCCGATTTGTTCGAAATGGTCTCAAAAAAATGTGCTTGAAATGTGCTTTCAGAATATCACATTTTTAAAAAACGTGCGTGACTCCTTGACCTTGAAAAATGCATTCCAAGTTATGATGCTGGCCCCACCCACTTAAGCAAATTCGCTGGAAATGGTCTCAAAAAAATGTGCTTTCAGAATATCACATTTTTAAAAAATGAGCGCGACTCCTTGACTTTGAAAAATGCATCCCAAGTTATGATGCTGGCCCCACCCACTCAAGCAAATTCACTCAAAATGGTCTCAAAAAAATGTGCTTAAAATGTGCTTTCAGAATATCACATTTTTAAAATATGTGCGCGACTCCTTGACCTTGAAAAATGCATCCCAAGTTATGATGCTGGCCCCACCCACTCAAGCAAATTTGCTCGAAATGGTCTCAAAAAAATGTGCTTTCAGAATATATTTTTAAAAAATCTGCGCGACTCCTTGACCTTGAAAAATCATCCCAAGTTATGAAGCTGGCATCACCCACTCAAGCCGATTCGTTCGAAATGGTCTCAAAAAAATGTGCTTGAAATGTGCTTTCAGAATATCACATTTTTAAAAAATGTGCGTGACTCCTTGACCTTGGAAAATGCATTCCAAGTTATGATGCTGGCCCCACCCACTTAAGCAAATTCGCTCAAAATGGTCTCAAAAAAATGTGCTTAAAATGTGCTTTCAGAATATCACATTTTTAAAATATGTGCGCGACTCCTTGACCTTGAAAAATGCATCCCAAGTTATGATGCTGGCCCCACCCACTCAAGCAAATTCGCTCGAAATTTAGCGTTCGTTCTTATAATTCATCAGTTACCAATAATCATAAGTTATCAATTCTCAATTCAAATCAAATATTCCAGAATATGAATCCTCAATATTTCATTTATTATTATTGTATGCTATTAAGCAACCTATGATACTCCAATATCACATATTTATAGTATTACTTTTGGACAGAACTTCGTCTCCATTAAATTTTTGATAGTAACCATTTTAGAATAATCAAGAATATCAGTAACCAGTAACACCGAAAATCACCGGTACCGTAGAGGTCCAATCATATTTGGCTAATATAGTTGTGCCAAGAGCAGATAGCCTCTTGCAAGATGGCGTAGGGAAGTGAGAGTTTAACTACGCATGTGCCGAATTCCAGGATAAAATCACTTCAGTCAACCTACCATTGATACACTAATCGCAATCATATTAATTAAACGAATGAAAATTGTTTTATCAATCTATTTCTCTAATTATTAACATATGATAGCACAAATCATAACAGAATTATTAACCGAGTCAGGAAAAATATTCTAAGTCTGTACTATTTCTTCCTAAATTTGGTTATACTAGAACAATTTCCATTTCGACTACTGGCAGCAGTGAATGGCAGCCCTGTTGCCAAAGGCTCTTCTGTGCTTGACACAACTATATCATCAAACAATTTATTTTTGATGAAAAAATGCGCTGAGTTTCAACTATGTTGTAGGTAGATATAAAATTGTAAGGTGTATCTTGTAATAATAAAATTATTCAAGTTAGAGTAGAACTTAAAGTACCAAAAAAATTTTTATACTACAGTATATATTTATTATAGACAGAATAATAAGAAATAATTACATGAATACAATAATTTTCACTGGAAAAAGTGAAAATTAATCTATTAATCTATTTATTATAAATTGGTAGCCTTGATAACGAAAAGAACATTTATAAAATGGTTATGTGAAAAGAGCTGTAATGATGACAGCGGCCGCCATCCGCCATGGACCGCGGTCCGCCATTTGGTGACCACTACTATAGAATGAAGTCATAACAAAACTTAGAATTCAAAAATATTTATATTCAAAAATAAGAATATTTCAACTTTGGGAAATTCATTCACCAACTATTGTAGATTAATGGATTTGAGGTTAATTGAACAAGAGAAATAATGGTCTCGACATTTATTTACAACTACATGTAGTTGTCAATTGTGGTATTTTGTATTAGACAATTATTGTTCAGTTGAAGGTTGAAGTTCTTCAAGGATTACTGTAAGTTTTTTCTTGTTATCACATTTTAAGCACATTATTTGCCATAATTTCCAAATAGATTTTCTAATATATTTTGAACTATTTGCTTGAGTGGGTGGGGCCAGCATCATAACTTTGAATGCATTTTTCTAGGAGTAGAGCACATTTTCTGAAACTAGTAATTAAACCTATACTAGAGAATATTTTCGCTCTGGGTACTGAGTATTGCGATGTGATGGATTAATATCATCCGCAGAAAAAAAATGCAGTAAATTTGTTGATTATAACTGAATTTCAAATGTTGGTAGATGATTATATTGGAAAAGACTTTTTCATTATCATTCAGTAAGTAGGTATATACTGCAGTCTATTGAATAAATGAGATGGAATTGTTGAAATTATATCGACTAACATGAAGAATACTATCACAAAATGAAATCCATAAACTTTTACTCTTCACAGGGTCACCAATCATGTGAAGCCTCACAAAAAAAACTGTCTAAGTTGCATTAAAAATATAACTGGAAAATACTCATCCCAATTCATCTGAAATTCGAATTCGATTTGAATAGTATTACTATAAAGAGCGCACTTTTAGCCTACAGTACTCATTAAAAACGCAAAAAGGTATTGATTAGAATAATGAATACTGTAGGATACTGGGCAGAATTTATACTGATCACTCCCTACTCCACCATTGACAATAATTAACTGCAGTGGCGTAACAGTTTTTTCGGCCCCCTCAAAATTACTTTCATTTTAAGATTTTTTTACCTTACTCGTATTAATGATCTAGAACATTGACCAATAATTTACCTACCTTGTTTTAATGTGTATTGGAGTGTTCAATTTCAAAGAAGTCTTCGTATTTTATCATTAGAAATTAAAGCTTATATCACATCCAACGATCAATAAATTACTACGGTTTGCTAGTTTGAAATCCCTAATGACAGAGTGAACATTTATATTACAGTTATGGGAATAGAGTTGTGATGGCCAGAGCGCTAGACAGCGCTGCTAGAGTCGGGCAGCTTGAGCAGCGCGGCTAAAGCTGTCGCTTGGGAATGCTACTTTTTGTTAGTTTTTTCAATTGTTATACAGTAGTTAATTTAAAAATTTTTACACCATAAGACAATTTGATTTGAAGCTTTTCGTACAGTTACCTCACACTAAAATACTGAATATTTGTTTCATCTTGTTTCATTGATACCACTAACTTTCCTACCTAGCATTAGTACCTATAATGGGAAAAATTATTGAAGCTTGTATGTTTATCCAGTTGTATGAGTATTTCAACTCTAATAACTTACTATATGCACATCAATATGGGTACAAACCAGCTCATTCGACCATAATGACAGTAGAAACTGTTGTAAACAAAATACTGGAAGCCTTTGAAAATAAGCTTATCGCTGGTGTCTGTCTTATAGATTTACGAAAAGCATTTGATTGCATTTCTCACTCAATTTTAGAAAGTAAATTGCGTTATTATGGCATATTAGGAGACAAACTAAAAGTAATTATGTCCTACTTAGAAAATAGGAGACAAGTTGTAACAGTTAATAACAAGAAGTCAGAAGTTTTAAAGGTAGAGGCAGGAGTGCCGCAGGGGTCAATATTGGGACCGTTTTTATTTTTGATTTTTATAAATGATCTATATTGCAGTGTGATACCTAATTGTTTACCTATTTTGTATACAGATGACACAACCTTAATGTGCTTTGAAAAAAGACAGGAAGATGTAGTTGCTATGTTATCAGAAAGTATTAAATTATCTACAGCCTGGTTCGAATCTAATAGCTTATCAATAAATATTGAAAAAACAGAATATATATATTTTTCACTTGCCAATAATTGTAGTGAAAATAGAGCAGTAAAAGTAATAGGCTTATGTATAGATAGTAAGTTAACCTGGAATGCGCAAGTTGAAATGGTATGCAGGAAAGCCTCCAGAGTATATCTATTGAGAAAACTTAAATTTTGTGTAAGCAAACAAGTACTTATAATGACTTACTTCGGACTATTTCAGTCTATTATTAGCTACGGAGTCATGCTGTGGGGTAATAGTAGCAATGCAAAAAAGATACTTATCCTGCAAAAAAAGGCTATAAGAATAATTGCAGAACTGCAACAGAGAGAATCCTGCAGAGATAGCTTTATTAATTTTGAAATTATGACTGTACCTTCTTTGTACATTTATTATAATTTGATTCATGTTAAAAAAAATCTAGTCAATTTTAATCAAAATAGCTTTAATCACAATTATAATACTAGATCAAACTCTGATCTTCTGACTCCTTACATAAGATTATCTAAGACTCATAAAAGCCACATATACCAAAGATGTGTAATATATAATAAACTTCCTCATGAGATAAGAATGTTACCTGTAAAAAGATTCAAACTAGTGATTAATAAATGGCTCCAACAAAACCCATTTTACAATGTGAAAGAATTTATGGATTGTGATATTGATATTGTTACCTGACTATTTCTTCTTGTTTTAGAATGCAAATTTTGGACATTAATGTATTGTTTTATCATGACAAAGCCTATTGCATGTTTGTTCAAATGTTTAATGGCTAATAAAGATTCTTATTCTTATTCTTTGCATAAGTTAAATTTTAATTGTTGACCTACATTACAAATGAATGACATTGGTTTACTACAGTTATGTAGTACTTAATTAGTAGAATTGCTTACTTAGCGCTTATAGAATACTATTGTTTTGTATTTGCTTGAAGCGCGGACAGCCAGTCGGTGTCCAGCTCTCGTAGTGTAATCATGTGCTCTTAATTGAAATAAAATTTTTTAAAAACTAAAATTTGAATCATTTAAATTTATCTGGCGCCCGAACAGGGACCCGCGAGTTTTTCGGAAGTGAAGTGCCGAATTTTCGATCTTTCATCTAATTTCGGGACTTAGTGCATTTTCGAAAAAGTGAGTATCAACTCTTAGTCGTGGGTCACCAACCAACATCTCCAAGAATTTCTCCACTCTGGATCCATCTCAGATCAATTATCCTGCTGTATCCAGAGCAGCTGTATCCCCTCACCGATTCGACTCTCTGAAACTTGGCGTGGGTCAAGTAGCAAGAAGATTCGTGGAGGACCAGGAGGAAGAGACCGACACTGACTCATCGATAGCAGCAACTTCGCAACTTGAACGTGAGTTATCAAACATTCAACTTGTAACCATGGCTAAAGTGAATCGCCCAGTTACCGAATCTCATCTTAATATTATCCCAGAATACTCTGGTGATCCTTCTGAACTATTAAATTTTGTTAATGTGGCTTCACAACTGCACAGTGAATACACAATCGATACTGTAGTTGAAGCAAAAGAAAACCACTGGTTGCTTTTCCAAAAGTGCATGAACAAACTAAACGGTGCTGCGAAACAAGTAGCTCACAATAATGAATGCTCAACCATCCCTGAACTCATCTCAGTGCTAAAAAACAATTTCGCGGACAGTAGATCAGTACCCCAGTTAATGTCAGAACTAATAAATATGCGATCTTACAGTCACGAACATCCAATACAGTTTTTGAACAGACTAGTAGCGAAAAGAACAACAATCGTAACTAAATACAAACTTGAAAATGTCGAAGGGCAAGCCCTTCAAATGCTTCTCGCTCAATTAGATACCCAATCAGTGAATGTGTTGTGCAACGGTATTCCGACAGCCCTTGGTGTTCATCTACAAACCCTTCAAATAAAAGATCTGAACGACGCTAGAAGTAAACTCATCAATAATAGTCATTTGTTGATGAAACAGTTAGGATTCAACACGGATATGACTAACTTAAGTACGAACACTAACAAATCTCACAAACCAAACAGCAATAACTTTCAACAAAAACAAATCTTCCAAAACAAAAACAGAATTCAAAATTTCCAAAAACCCCAAGACTTTAGTAGGCAACAGGGCTTCAACCAAAGACAGTTCAATCAGGGTTATCAAAACCAGTTTCAAAATTTCAATCAGAATCGCCAAAACCAGTATCAAAATTTCAATCAAAATCGCTATCAAAACTTCAATCAAAATCAACACCAGTATCAAAATTCAAAAGCTTCAGGATCAGGACAGTTCAGGCAACAGTTTCCAAATGATACGGACGTCTCTATGAGAACTGTCTCAACCAACCCCAAATTCAAGGCTCCAATTCACACCACCGAAACCGATGTCAACTTCATGGATGAAAAAGACCGCATTATCGCCGAACTCAACGAGAGGATTCATTTTTTAGAAGTAGGCCAACCGAACAACAACCCGGATTAATTGTTGAATTAAATTCCATGCACTTAGAATTGCCATATCTCAAGAGAAATGACTTAAAAATTCTTATTGACACAGGTAGCCGTTACAATTATGTAAGGAAGCATGTACTTAATGATGAAAATGAATTAATTGATTGTAATTTTACGATAGTTACCCCTGCAGGAAAAACCAAAGGAAAACATAAAGTAAAAATGAATTGTTTCAATATCCTAGGGAAAGATTTTGAATCAGAATTTTGTTGCATGAATTCTCTGAAAATTATGATGTTCTTTTAGGCTATAGAATATTACAAAAATTGAAAGCCGCTATCGATCTTGAGTGCAATTGCCTCAGATTCGAATCAAATATCCTTCCTTTGTATGGAATAGGACCTATTCAATTGAATAAAGGTTGGAATTCATTGATAATTCCATATGAGAGTAAAAACGAAATGTTTATTATTGAAAATGATGACTTAGATTTTAAGAATGCTTTAGTTGAAACTGTAAATAATTTAATATGTATTGATGTGTACTCAAATGAATACAAGGAAACGACACTTGAAAATTTTAGGTTGACACCTGTCGAAGTTTTCGTTAATGAGACGACCAATTGTCCTCTCAATGACGAAAAATTGCTATCACTATTGAGAACCGACCACATGAATAGTGAGGAGAAGAAAGGAATAGTCGATTTAATTTTGAAATATCCTGAAATTATCAAAAAGGAAAATGAACCTTTAACTGCTACTAATATTTTGAAACACAGAATTAATACAACTGATGAAGAACCTGTCTATACAAAAAATTACAGATATCCTTATGCATTTCAGCAAGACATTAAAAACGAAATTGATAAGTTATTAGAAAATAAAATTGTCAGACATTCCAACTCTCCTTACAATTCTCCATTGTGGGTCGTTCCCAAAAAGCCCGATGCGTCAGGCAAGAGAAAAGTAAGATTAGTTGTTGATTATCGTAAATTGAATTTGAAAACCAAAGATGATCGATTTCCATTACCTAATATCGAAGATTTATTTGGTAAAATAGGACTTGCAAACTATTTCTCGACTATTGACTTAAAATCAGGGTTCCATCAAATCGAATTAGAGGAAGAATCTATTCCCAAAACAGCTTTTTCGACTGAAACAGGCCATTATGAATTTTTGCGTCTTCCTTTTGGACTTAAAAACGGACCACCATGTTTTCAACGTGCTGTTAATTTGATTTTTGCTGATTTACCTAATGTGCTAGTATATATTGATGACATTATTGTATTTTCTGACTCTCTGAAAGAACATATGAGACATTTGGAGACAGTTTTCAAAAGATTGCAAAAATTCAATCTAAAAATACAACTTGACAAGACTGAATTTTTCCACAGAGAATTATTATTTTTGGGTCATGTAATTTCTAGTGAAGGCATAAAACCAAATCCTTTGAAAGTTCAAGCAATAAAAGATTTTCCTATTCCCCAAAATCAAAAGAATGTGAAACAATTTTTAGGACTTTGTGGTTATTATAGGAAACTAATTAAAAACTTTGCTAAAATAGCACAGCCACTATCTCACTCGCTCAGGAAAAATGTCACGTTCAATAACAAAGATGAATCTTTTGTTAAAGCATTCAATGACCTTAAAGAACAGATCATAAACGCTCCTGTTCTCAGATTACCTGACTTGAATAGACCGTACATTCTAACGACTGATGCAAGTCAAAAAGCTCTAGGAAGTGTCCTCTCTCAGAAATTCGATGACGGAGAACATCCGATCTCATTTGCATCTAGGACTTTGAACCCAGCAGAAACCAACTTGTCAACAATTGAAAAAGAGTTGCTAGCTGTGGTTTGGTCAATTAAGCATTTTCGACCTTATTTATACGGAAATAAGTTTACTGTGAGAACAGATCACAAGCCGTTAGTCTGGCTTCATTCTTTGAAAGAGCCTAACTCCAAGCTAGTTCGTTGGAAATTATTGTTAGAAGAATTCAATTTCACAATCGAATATTTACAAGGCAAATCGAATTTTGTAGCCGACGCTTTAAGCAGAAATCCAATTGAATTACACAATAAAGAAATAGAAAAAAATCCTAAACTTGCTCAAGAATTATTAGATGACATATTTAGTAATCTCGAAAATGTTCCTCAAATAGATCAAGAAATGCTTGACGAAATACTTGAATCAATACCTAACGAAAATAATGAAAATGACCAACAAGACGAAAATATCGATGAAATACTCGTACCCCAAAATTATCCTGACAAAAATAATCACATACCAGACGATCAAAATGCAAACGACTCTGACAATGATAGTTTAATGACAGTTCATTCACAGGAAAGTTCCAATTCTAGAATTTACATCATTGACGAGACTAGACCAGTGAATATTGAATATAATCAAGTGATTATAAAGCGAGGTACTTCAAAACCAAATTTCAAGAAAGTTTTCGATAAACAACGAATAACTTTCTTCTTTTCAAATCCCGATGACATTAAAAACAACATTGATGAAATTAAAACATACTTGAATCCCACACGAACTTATGGAATTTACGCTGACGTTCGAGGAAATACTCTCGAAAGTTGGAAAAACAAAATAATTTTGACTTTCACTGAAGAACTGACTCAAGTTTTTGATAAAATCAAATTTAAGATCTATCAAAAGAAACTGACTGATGTGATAGACAAAGACGAACAACTTGAATTAATTGAAAGATATCATGACGGTAAAAGTTTTCATAGAGGTATCAATGAGAACTACACGAAATTAAGAAAAGAATACTATTGGCCCTCTATGTATCGAGATGTAAATAATTTTGTAAATAAATGTAGCAATTGCTTGCAAGTGAAGTATGATAGGAAACCTGTGAAAATAAATTACGAAAAAACACCTACGCCTTTAGCACCATTTCAAGAATTGCAGATTGATGTTTTCTCTTATAGACAACATAAGATTTTGACTATAATTGACGCATTCAGTAAAATGCTTGATGCTTACATTTTGGACAATTTGTCAGGTATAGCAGTGATTAAAGCCTTCAAACAATACTTTGCGAGACACCCTCTCCCTAAGAAAATTCAAATGGACCAAGGAAAAGAATTTGACAATACACTTTTCAAACAATTTTTGTCTATCTATGATATTACTCCTTATTATGTGTCTTCAGGTCATCCTGATTCACAAGGAACGTGCACACTCGACTCTAATTGAAACACTTAATTCTTTGGAAATTGACAGACCTAATTCATCATTGGAAGATAAACTTCTTCTTAGCTTGATTTCCTACAATAATTCGATCAAAAAGAATTTTAGTATGACTCCTTTTGAATTGACTTTTGGACCAAACAAATACATTTCAGATTTGGAACTGACAAGAGCAGAAATAACTGAACATAGCGCTGACGAACACTTTAAAGAATTGAAAATATTACACGAAATCAATAGAGCTAAAATTGAGAAGGAAAAACAAACTAGAACCGAAAAGCTAAATCAAACTCGTGAAAGACCACCTGAGTACGTAGGAAAAGAAAGATTCGTAAGAAATATCCAAAATAAAAAGCACTTGCCTAAATATTTCCCAGCTACTAAAGTTGCATCAAATAAATATCAAAGTAAAGGTAAAGTTCTCAAACTCCACCCCAATCGACTTAAACGACCTAGACTAGTAAAATCCAATGATAATATTGTTTCAGATGCTGATAATCGTAATGATAGGGATAGTCCTTTGCCTTCCTGCTCTCGTGATGACCTATCACCTGACAGACTTGACAGACTCAGCGGGACTAGTACTGATTAAAACTGGTCAATCAACTGTTATCAACGAGACTTACAAAATTATTCACTACTCCAACATAACTAATTTGCAAACTGAACTATTAGCTCTTCAAAATTCGATAAGAACTCTTGAAAATTCTTCTATTTCAAATGACATTGTATTTTCTTTGTATAGATTAGCAAAAAGATTGTACTTTAAATTGGAATCCATTACTCAAAAAGATTTGTCAATTGTTAATAATAAGCGTACAAAAAGAGGATTATTTAATGGTTTAGGAAACGCAATTTCTTGGGTCACAGGTTTGATGACCGCAGATGATAAGGAACATTACAATGATATTATTGCAAAAATGGAAAATAATGAAATGCATTTAATCAAGAATGAAAAAGCGAATATTGTATTAAATGAAAATTTGGTAAAGAAATTTAATAGTAATGTAAAGAATATCAATTCCAATAATAAAATGTTGAATAAAATTACGAATCAAAATTTGGATGCAATTGGAAGACTTCAAATTGTAAATTTAATTTCTGTTACCTTGGAACTTTTGGACGATGAAATAAATGATATAATTAACTCAATTTTGTATTGTGAAAATGGGAAACTTCACCCTTCTATAATATCAATGAAAGATTTGGATAATGTTGTTAGTGATAAGAATTATTCTTTAGGTAGTAAAGATATGAAAGTATTGTGGGAGATAAGCAGAACAACTTGTATTTTGTCAAAAAACCTATTGACGTATGTTATTCAAATTCCAAAAGCTAATGTAAATTTCGATAGATACGATTTAATTTCTTATCCTGTACAGAATGAATCAAAAGTGTTTACAATGAAATTGATTGATGATGTTTTCTCGGTTTCAAAAGACAACAAAATTTGGAAATTGTATAATTGTTTTGATTTCTTGAATAACTCGTTTTGTAAAGATTCTAAAATTGTAACTGATGAATGTACTTTATCCTTATTCAGAAATGAACCTTTGAAAAAATGTAAAAAGATCGAATTGATAAATGTTGAACCATATTTGAAATATTATGAAACATATAATTGTGTAATAGGTTTTAGGATTAATCAAATTAGTATCAATAATGTGAAAATCAATACTCCTGTATCATTTTTGTTGAATTTGGAACTTGAAGATGTTATGACAGATATGAGATTACCTTTCACTTCAATTGAAACTTTTGGTCAAAAATTATCATTCATTCCTGAAATTATTCACAAACAGAAATTTGATATGAAAAGTTTGGAAAGAATCGAAAACATTGAATTAACTAATATTGATGAAGAAGAATTTGATGATACATGGGTCTTCCACCCTCATTATTTTAGTTTTCCTTGTCTTTTGATTGTAGTCATTGTTATCATTGTTATTTATCCTAGATTGAGAAATTGTCTCTGTAATACCGATGATACTAGAATTATTCAAATGCCTCCAACTGTTGTTTATGCACCTCCAGCATTGTCTTAATTTAATTTTGGTTATTTTTGGAAGTTCGAGGACGAACTTAAATTTTAGGAGGGAGGAGTTATGTAGTACTTAATTAGTAGAATTGCTTACTTAGCGCTTATAGAATACTATTGTTTTGTATTTGCTTGAAGCACGGACAGCCAGTCGGTGTCCAGCTCTCGTAGTGTAATCATGTGCTCTTAATTGAAATAAAATTTTTTAAAAACTAAAATTTGAATCATTTAAATTTATCTTACGAATCTTTAGGCAGAATAACAAATTTTTAGTAGAGCTTAAAAATATTTTATCTAAAAAAATTAATATTACGACAAAACTTGTCTTGCTCGTTAGTTTCCTCTCATCATTTCTAGCTCACGGGTTCGCGGGCTCCCCTGGCTCTCGACCCCTCCCCCCGCATTACGGACCTGTTACGCCACTGATTAACTGCAAATATTACACTTTGAACAAAAAGTACCAAAAACATGAGGACGTGGAACAATTCGAGATTTATTAACACAAGATTTGCATCCTAACAAAATTCTGTCTGAACAAATCAACTTTTCATCCCACACAATTTTCGATAACCTTATTTTAAGGTGGTGGATATTAATCCACCAGCCACATACCCTCTCCCTACTGGAGAGTAAGCTTACAATCAAATCCTTCAGAAACTTGTCAGGTACTTGTTATTTTGAAGTAACGTACTCGCTTGAGAATGTGCACAAACTACATGAAACAATTGTCGCGCCAAAACCGTGTGTAATTATTTCACTTTAAAAATTGAATTCTTAAAATTGAAATAATTACTTACCTGAGTAGTATTACTTGAAATAAATTAATTTATTCAATTTACTACTTCAACTGCTAAGTCACTATTTTAGTGAGAGGAGAAATAAGCAATTTACATTGTTTTGTTCTTGTTGATAGACAAAGTTTCCTTCAAATTTATATATTTTTGATGCATCTGTCTCTTGCAAGTGTCGTATTGATAAAATTTTTGCGTAGGCTATGTAACTCTAACTCTAACTAACTTACACAGCCAATGAAGTACATCTAACATAACATAACATGTTGTTTTTTATGTGTATGTTTATTAACAATGAGTGTAATAATTTTTTAATTGAACTTTGTTGTTTTTTATGCATGAGTTATGATAATAACAATAGAATATTCTTATTCTCATTCACAATTATCAGTTTTTTTTAAACTAGAATGTATTTTGATAATCAATGGAATTTTTCAACGTTCGTTGAAAGGTGAGTGACCGGTCGCGTGGAGACCATTCCTGTTTCACTTTCCCAGACATTCAAAAGACGAAAAGGAATGTTTTCGACATTCATAATAAAAGAATTTGTAAAAGGCACACATTTTTGCAAAACAATTTGCAGAAGGCGATGAAGGTCTTCTCTTTAACAAAATTTATCACTTCTGATGGGTCCAATATATTCAAAAGTGTCACTGTCAGTACAACAACGAAAGTCATCGATGGTATATTAGTATACATAACAATAGTGTTGAGCGGTGTAGTCTCCTTTCAGTTTGCTCTCAAAATAAGCTTTTGTTTCGCTTGCTAGCCAGGTCTTTCAGGGTTGGTCTCCTTTCCTCCTCAACATTCTTCCTCCTTTTTTATTATTCCCATTATACTCTTCCTTCTTTACTTTCTCCTACGTCTCCTTCTGGTTCAGAAGAAAATACGAATGAAATGAAAGAACTGTCAATCCTCAACATGTGTACTTTGTTCATTTTTTTGCTGGAGCGTCCTTTGGTTTTTTGAGACCATTTCGAACGAATTTGCTTGAGTGGGTAAGGCCAGCATCGTAACTTGGGATACATTTTTCAAGGTCAAGGAGTCGCGCACATTTTTTAAAAATATATTCTCATATTCTATTCATATTCTTATTCTCATTCACAATTATCAGTTTTTTTTAAACTAGAATGTATTTTGATAATCAATGGAATTTTTCAACGTTCGTTGAAAGGTGAGTGACCGGTCGCGTGGAGACCATTCCTGTTTCACTTTCCCAGACATTCAAAAGACGAAAAGGAATGTTTTCGACATTCATAATAAAAGAATTTGTAAAAGGCACACATTTTTGCAAAACAATTTGCAGAAGGCGATGAAGGTCTTCTCTTTAACAAAATTTATCACTTCTGATGGGTCCAATATATTCAAAAGTGTCACTGTCAGTACAACAACGAAAGTCATCGATGGTATATTAGTATACATAACAATAGTGTTGAGCGGTGTAGTCTCCTTTCAGTTTGCTCTCAAAATAAGCTTTTGTTTCGCTTGCTAGCCAGGTCTTTCAGGGTTGGTCTCCTTTCCTCCTCAACATTCTTCCTCCTTTTTTATTATTCCCATTATACTCTTCCTTCTTTACTTTCTCCTACGTCTCCTTCTGGTTCAGAAGAAAATACGAATGAAATGAAAGAACTGTCAATCCTCAACATGTGTACTTTGTTCATTTTTTTGCTGGAGCGTCCTTTGGTTTTTTGAGACCATTTCGAACGAATTTGCTTGAGTGGGTAAGGCCAGCATCGTAACTTGGGATACATTTTTCAAGGTCAAGGAGTCGCGCACATTTTTTAAAAATATATTCTGAAAGCACATTTTAAGCACATTTTTTTGAGACCATTTCAAACGTATTTGGTTGAGTGGGTGGGGCCAGCATCATAACTTGGGATGCATTTTTCAAGGTCAAGGAGTCGCGCACATTTTTTAAAAATGTGATATTCTGAAAGCACATTTTAAGCACATTTTTTTGAGACCATTTCGAACGTATTTGCTTGAGTGGGTGGGGCCAGCATCATAACTTGGGATGCATTTTTCAAGGTCAAGGAGTCGCGCACATTTTTTAAAAATGTGATATTCTGAAAGCACATTTTAAGCACATTTTTTTGAGATCATTTCGAACGTATTTGCTTGAGTGGGTGGGGCTGACCGTGAAGCTGGCCCCACCCACCAACGGTATCAATTTTCAAGGTCAAGGAGTCGAGCACATTTTTTTTAATGTGATATTCAGAAAGCACATTTTAAGCACATTTTTTTGGTACCATTTATAAAAAATGTGCTTGAGTGGGTGGGGCCAGCTTCATGGAGCTTCCTTCACCAGGTTTTCAATGGGATTTGGTAATTTATTATACAAACTACAAAACAATGAAGTACCTGTACCAGGTAACAGATCAGTATTTGAATGATTGTTTACTGAAACTTCGGGCAAAAAATCTTCATGATCAATAACTCTAGTTTGGGATTCACTAGTAGTATTAATATTCAACCTACCAATATTTTCGTAATCTGAAATTCGAATTCCAGGATTGTTATGTTGTTTAGACGAATGGGCATGATTTGTTTCGGTACTTAGTACTTCTTTTTCCCCACAACTTTCTTGATTACTAGGAGAGTTTTTGGAAGGGATAATATTACTCATATTACTACTAGAATCAGTCGTTAAAAAATCAGGAGCATTTTGTTTATCCATGACTGGAGATGTAGCTCTACTACTAACAAGAAATTCTTTTAATTCAATTAATTTAGTGGAAACGTTCTGAGCCTGTTTTATTGTCTCATTAATTTTCTCAACAAGATCATTGTTATCAATTTCCTTTGCGTAGGTCAGTAATTGTACTATTCTGTGTAGAATGTGCACAAAAATCGTTAATCCTTTTTTTGAACAAGCCTGTTTATCAAGGTTACCCGAAATGGAAATTCCATTCAAAAAGTCATCAGTTTTCTTTAAAGCAAATTTAATATCCGACAATGCTTTCTTACCTGAGGTCTCATTATATTGAATACGATAAATCTTAGGATTGGGATTGCTTACTGCAAACCTATATTTCACTCTCAACGTATCGACATCACAACCACAAACCGTTTCTTTAGGAATTCCAAAGGATTCAAGCTCAAATAATAAACATTCTTTTGAGAGATGATTCGGATTGAATTTAGTATTGGAGAACAAATGGAGATCAAAATTATTTTCTACTTCCTTTTTTACATCCCAGTAATTCACTACTTTGCTATCAGAAGCCATGGTACATTTGATTAATTCCATTAACTATTCAATATTTGATAATCCAATAATAATTCATAATTTTAAGATCAGAAGTTGCAGATGCAACAATGATAAAGTTGTTTTTCAAGTAATTCGAAAAACAATTTTATCAAGTAATGGAAAATTTATTAAACGTTTTTGGTTGAAAAACAAGATAAATGAATCATGTTATTTCATACCGTTACATATACTCCCCCTCTTCAGTAAGTGAAACGTTACATACTAAAATATTAATCCCAAAAAAACTTCGAATCTATCTCCAAAACCAAAAAGAACTTACTTAAAGAACATACCTTGTACAATTTATCCTATAATTTCTCGAAAAACAACTTTATCATTGTTCTTGCAATTACAAGCTTATTCTTTTAGTAGATTTCTCTCTATATTTTTCCTCCTTTTTCATTACTTTGTATGTTGCTCGGTCGCTCTCTTTCTTGAACAAAATTCTGCTTGATCGACAGTTGCTTAGGAGTGGGGATAGCCTTGTACTGTTTGCTCCTCTATTAATTTCAATTCACTTCGAATCCAGCTCTCAACCAGTTCAGATAGACATTTTCTTTCTTCTATAAGATGTGTTGAAGTTTGTTGCTATCTGGACATGTCATGTGTAGTCTCAGTAGAACATTCGAAGTCCATTTGATTCTAAAGTCAAGTAACACAGCAGCTGTCTTGAAGTTTAGAGTATGGATATTTGTGTTTTCTGTTGAAGGTTGTGAACCTTAACAGTTGAATTGTCAATGAGTGAGTCATTGACATCGTTGTACTAGTCTTGTAAACTGTTATTTTGTATTATGGGATGCAAATTCAGTAATTTAAACTTGCCCTGATAGCCCAATCAAATTGTCATTAGATTGTGCCTCGACCAAACAAAAATCCTGTTAATTGATTTTATTGTCTTAATCGGTCCATTTGGGTGTTAGTAAGAGTAATCCATAGTTTTCCACCAAAATATCTGGAGGCATAACTTTTGGGAGCCTAAAAATCACGAAATTTTCGGACTTTTCTCAGTTTTTTCACAATATCTCAGAAACCGATTTTTCTATCGATATTTTTATCCAATACTTTTTTAAAGAGCATAAAATTCCCTACAATTTTCATTACCTAAACGTTTTTCTATCTCCTATAGGAAGTGTGTTATAGCTCGTCAAAAATTGCTAATTTTTGTCAACTTTGCGAAAAATCGCTAAATCTAGGTTTTTCCCTTTTTACTTCCTTTTAAGCTGTCTTTGGTTTTATTTATCGTGATAAGGGTGTTATCAAGATGTTCATACCATCTATAATGATTTAGTTGAAAGGGAAAAGTACGTTCAACGGTAGTGATTGAATTCATGAGATTCGAGATTTAGCGTCAACCAATGCTTCTGTAAACTTGTAACGTAGATTCTATAGTTGAGTAAGGGAAGTGTCATTAACCCTTCCATTTACATTGAGGCTTCAAGGTGTTATATGGAGCTCGACAGCATATGGGTAGCATTCCTAAGCGACAGCTTGAGCTGCGCAGCTCTAGCTGCACTTCTATGGCTTTCCAGATTATATAGTTTAATAATTACATAGGCCTATATATAGTATATAAATATATGTAATGTATCCCTAGTTATAAGACTAGATATGAGATGGCTTGAGACGCGCAGCTAGAGCCCTCAAGCTTGATGATTGTGCTGCGCAGCTTGAGCCGTCGCTTAGGGTTCTTCTGCTTCCCCACGTAACGTTCACCACACAACTTTTTCCAAGAATAGACTTATTGTGTTGTAACTTTTTTATCATGTCAAGCCTTTTCATTTAGATAAACATGTATTATTGCAAACGATTATAAGTATTTGTATGCTAATGATATAGCTTTAATTTCGGATTCACCAGTAGGGCTCCAGTACATGCTAATTAATGAACAGGAACTATTCTGCGAATGTAGGTTGAAATGTGAATCAGAAGAAGTCGAAGATAATGGGTTTTATGAATGAGGGTAAACTAACTAGGTACGGAAAATGGACGTTTAAAAATGAAAGATTTGAATGTGTGAACCGCTTCAAACATTTAGATGTAGTTTCAACACCAACTCTTCATTTTGATTATCCCATAAGTACGGTACGCCAAGTTGATTATTGAAACTGAACTAACACCTCTTTCCGAGAACTGTCTTAGGCTGCATTACAATTATATTGAAAAGATTATAAGAATGGAAGAAGATGGGTTACCAAAATTTCTATTCCAAAAGTAGTCTAATAGAAAATAGAAGTTTTCTAGTTTGAAGATTTAAGAAAGTTGTGTAATGATAGTGGCATAAGCTATGATAACGAGATCAAATTTGGTGTTATATTAGGGCGCTGGCTACTCGTGCCCATGAAACAGGTGAAGTACTAGTACCTGTATCTTTTACTGTACAGCACTTCACCTGTTTCGTGGGCACGAGCCGCCAGTGCATTAGAGGTACCTATTCACTTGACCAGTTATGAGTCGTGGTATCCTGTTATTTGGTTAGTCAATGCAATATTAAAATGTGTACATTGGAAAAATTAGCAGCTGATTCGGTTCAACAAATACCTCGACTTTACTGATCAAGTGAATACTCCTACCTAAGAAATTGTATTAGAACAATACATAGGGATGAATTCTTGCAGGAGCCTTAAGCAAGGCATTTCCGTACTCTATACAAATCCCCACTGGCGGCTCGTGCCCACGAAACAGGTGAATTGCTGTACAGTAAAAGATACGGGCACTTCACATGTTTTGTGGGTAAGAGCCGCCAGTGCGAAATCCCTCAAATATCACAATTGGGTGGAAAAAATTATATAAAGAAAAACAATTTTTACCGACATATTAACAGTTCTAAATTCTAAATTGATAATTCATAGCTTTCTTATATTCGGGAGCGAAAATTTGTGACTTTGAAATAGTGAGTTTGAACATAACCTTTTCTAATATTTTCATCCAAATTAGGAGCGAAGACGATTTGGACACTCATGTCTGTGTTTTCACCTATCAGTATAATTGTGATGTATCTAATAATAAATAAATAAATTTAGACATGTGGATGATGAGATGGGTGTTTGAATCAAACGGGCTGATAGACCTGATAAGCCATGGATTGCTTATGATGAGAAGTTTACTTGAATGTATGTCTATTGTTTCATGTACAGTTATGCCTATTATGCCAGTTATGCCTATTGTTTCATGAACAATTTGAAGAAGGTAGAGGACCTTCATCACTTTGTTGTCTGATGCCCTTTTTTAAAGAAATGGAGAATTAATCTGTTATGGGCGACAGTGCTCTTAGAGGAGTTGTTTGAAATATCATAATAACTATTGCTATAAATTTTTCAAACACTCCATCAACATTCTGCATTCAGTATTGAATAACTCAAAGTTATTCAATCAATTAAGTTCCTTACTTGTGTAATTTATTGTAGGCTATAATGAATTTTACTCAACTTAATATAATTAAAATCAAGAATCCAAGCATAAATACCATGTTATAATGATGCTTGTAATTATAAAGCTATCTAATCAAATCTAATCTAACCACACACCTTGTCCCTTTTCAGCCATCCTCCACTGAAATCCCTGAGGTCAAACTGACCTGACTACCATACAACAAAATAATAACTATTTCTCATTTTTCATCCATTACAAGCCTCTACGTTGTCACTTACGATGTATGAACATCGTGTCAACACTCTTATCACGATAAATAATACCAAAGACTGCTTAAAAGGAAGTAAAAAGGGAAGAATACCTAGATTTAGCGATTTTTCGCAAAGTTGACAAAAATTAACAATTTTTGACGAGCTATAACTCGCTTCCTATTGGAGATAGAAAAACGCTTAGGGGATAAAAATTGTAGGGAATTTTATGCTCTTTAAAAAAGTATTGAATAAAAATATCGATAGAAAAATCGGTTTCTGAGATATTGTGAAAAAACTGAAAAAAGTCCGAAAATTTCGTGATTACTCTTACTAACACCCAAATGGACCGATTAAAACAATAAAATCGATTAACAGGATTTTTGTTTGGTCGGGAGTACTATTTGATTGGGCTATGATAAGAAAATATAGATTGTCTATTATTCATCTAATTTTTAATCACTGCTTTGTTCTAAATAAATTTGTTGAATTTCTGCTAGTTGAGTATGTTAATATTTCATGATAATTTTTGAAGGTAATTTTAAAATCGTTGTGAGTTTTGTAATGATGAAATTTGAATAAGTGATTGAGAGATGAATTTGAAATGTAGTGAGTTGTTTTAATTGAGAAATAGAAGTTGAACAAACTATAAGTAGTAGAATTAAAGGATATTATTCTGGCAGATGAGTTTTTGAGAAAAATAATTCAGTATTGTGTAATAATTGAGTAGGCCACTTCTGGGATAAAAACAATCGAAAGATTTCTAAAGAATATTTTAGAAAATTTGTCTTAGTAATTTTTGTAGTATTTTATAGAATAAAATAATGGAAATATAGTAATAATTGTTTTGAAAGTTTCAATTAGGAAGATTTATTAAAGTTGTTGTTGATCAGTTTAGAAGAAATTGAAAGAAATAAATTTGAAAGAAATTTTTGTTGCCTCTGAAAAACATAAAATAGAATGAAATAATAAAAATGCCATGTTAGAAATATTTGGAGGTAGGAATTCTAGAATAGTAGAAAGTTTGACAATTCAATTTGATTGTATTAATTTGGAAATTATGTAGGGATTTGAAAAATTTGTAGTAGATGAAATAAATTGATTTCCTTTTAATTTTGTTGAACTTGAATAAATTGGTAATTTTTTTTTTTTAATTTGGTTCATTCAAAATTTGATTTAAATTTAAGTGAGTCAAGTTAATGGATTGTTGGATAAATTTCAGTGGGTTTTAAATAAGAATAATAGAGTTGATTTTTTTAAAATAAAAATAACTTGGTGGTGATTTTTTAAAATTAATTTCAGCTGTTGCATTGAAATAATATTATAATGGAATCGTATATTGCAGGTCAAGTGAAAGAGTATTATTAACTTGTACTTTGTTGAGAATATCTATGGCGTTAGTAATAATAATGGAATTTTATCGCTGTGATTTCATAATTGATAAGAAATGTGTAGACTCGGTAGTTGATTTATTCATTGAAAGAAAATGGAATTATTGTAAAACGATCCTTGTGCCTGTAGCGTTACCGTTAATTAAAGTAATTTATAGAGAGGAATGCTCTGTGATACAGTTAAGTTTTGATTGTTCTTTAAAAATAGGGAAACTCACTTTCTGTATCTGTAACACTCTGTCTTTCACAATCAGTAACCACTTTATGGATCAGGAAATTTGATCCAAATTAAGCTTGATCCAGTCCTGATCTCCAAAAAAATGTATTATTATTTATCCGCTATAAATCGATTATCGACAGGTTGATACATCGAGGTTGATACATCGAGGTTGATACATCGAGGTTGATACATCGAGGTTGATACATCAAGGTTGATACATCGACCGCTGAATAGAAATAAATACAAAATACTTATTGTAAAGATACAGTATTGATTTGTAAAACAGCATTTAAGTGAATAAATGTTACAAACAAGTTGAGGTATCAAAAATTCAATTTTAATGAAGAGAAGCTTCTTATAATTTTTTAAATGAAAAGGATAATAAAGCATCTTTAGAAAATTTAACAAATTTAAGAGAAAAAGTACCAAGAGTTTATAATGGAAAGAAAAGATTATTTCAAAACTTTAGAATACCCAAAAGAAGATCATATTAATTTAATTTTACAACGAAATTTAGTACACCAAGTTAATAACAAGGAATATGTCTTTACCTGATACAGCGGATTTGGAGATCGGTAAAATTTGAGAGAAGAATCCAATAACTTAGTAAATTTACATATCAATCAAAAAGTAAAATAAAAAAAGTCAGGATGAAGCTACTATGTAAAAGAATGAGAACTTAATTAATGTGACTACATCCTGTATTTAAAAGAACTTTCAACAAATCTTATGGAAGAAAGAAAACGTCTATCTGAACTGGATGAGAGCTGGATTCGAAGTGAATTGAAATTAATAGAGGAGCGAAGATAGAGGAGGAAAAGGCTATCCCCACTCCTAAGCAACTGTCGATCAAGCAGAATTTTGTTCAAGAAAGAGAGCGACTGAGCAACATACAAAGTAATGAAAAAGGAGGGAAAATATAGAGAGAAATCTACTAAAAGAATAAGCTTGTAATTGCAAGAACAATGAATGATAAAGTTGTTTTTCGAGTAATTCAAAAAACAATTTTATCAAGTAATGGAAAATTTATTAAACGTTTTTGATTGAAAAACAAGATAAATGAATCATCTAATTCATATCGTTACATATACTCCCCTCTTCAGTAAGTGAAACGTTACATACTAAAATATTAATCCCAAAAAACTTCGAATCTATCTCCAAAACCAAAAAGAACTTACTTAAAGAACATACCTTGTACAATTTTTCCTATAATTTCTAAAATAAGCAACTTAATTTGATTTTAATTTAGAAAGATACCATTAGTATTCAAGTTACTTTAACTAATTTTTCAAAGATCATATAAGGTGGAAAACATCAATAAAACCTTTTCTTTTGCAAAAATCAATGATGATCAGAGGTGGAAGATACCAAATAATCGAGTAGCTGACAAAAATGGAAAATGGAAACTACCAACAACAAAAAGAGAACTACAGATTAATACTGAGATTGGCCACTCCCAGCAGAAATCTGAAGTCTTATTTGAACAAAACAAAATCTGAACATGCGTCCATACTCAGATTTCAAAACTAAAATTAATCAGCTCTCAACTCCAATTAATATTCTCCATCTCTCATAATCATTTAATTTCCAATCATTACTATCAAAATTTTCAAATACTAATCAAAGTTTTGAGAAAAAAAATTCTAATTCCATTACTTAATTACTAATTCATTACGAAAATATTACTAAGTTCTCTTCAAAGTTTCTCAATACTCATAAAACAGTTGAAATACTGTTGCCAAAAATTTACTTGTTAGAGAATTTAAATTGCAAAAGTTTTACTCAATAAAAACAGAATTACTATACAGAGAGATCAAAACGAAATTTAAAAGAAGGCGCGCTAACAGCATGACAGATCAACAAGTGGTTACTGATAGTGAAAGACAGAGCGTTACAGATACAGAAAGTGATTTTCCTATTTTTAAGCGCAATCAAAAATAAAACTGTATCACAGAGCATTCCTCTCTATAAATTACTTCATTAACGGTAACGGTACAGGCACAAGGATCGTTTTGCAATAATTCCATTTTCAATGAATAAATCAACTACCGAGTCTACACATTTCTTATCAATTATGAAATCACAGCGATAAAATTCCAATTACTTTCTCTGTCGACAAAGCTAATAATTATAATTCCTACAACATTTTGAACTGCCAGTAGCCAGTAATAAATTTTTGAAAGTACAATTATGATTATTCTAATCAATTTCAAATTATTTTTCAGGAAAATCAACATGTTACTCCTAATTCCATCTCAAAGTAATTTACTAAATTGCCTACTCAAAATTTAAATCAACTTTATACTCAACCAATAATAAAATTTTCAAACAAACTTAATCAAATTAAACAAAATTAAATTGAGATCAAACTGTTATCAACTACCAATAACATTATTTCCAAAATTAGCAATTTTATAACACATTCCCAAAATTACATAATATTTTGTCGTAACCTCTTATAATCATCAAAAATTAAATAATACTCCTTTTTTTTGACATAAAGATAAATACTTACATACTAATTGCATGTTTATTGAGGCTCTGCCTCAAATACTTTCATCAAGCATTATTATCTATAAACTGATTGTTCACCATGAATTTGAAATACTTACATAATTGCATATTTACAGTTTTTCAAATAAAAAAAAACAAAATTCTCTCTCTTTTTTACAAATTTCAATACAATAATTCATCAATCCGAATTCATACTCAAAATATTTCAATTAAAATGGTTTAGCAAACAAACTAAAAATTTCCCCAATAAATATTTTTATTATTAAAATAATTTTTTATTTTTCATTTATTAGAAAATAGCCTACTCGTTTACAAAGAGTAACTACCAATCTTGAAAGATGGCGCGCTTCATCTAACAAAATTGCAGAAATGAGTCACTCAATCAATAAACTAATAAAGGCGAACTCAGGTGAGAAAACAAAACCAAGATCACAGCTAGAACAATTGCTCCTGGTTAGAGCAAAACTGGTTTTAGCAATCAATTTCTACAAGGTAGTTACGAATAACAAAGCAATGTACTCAGACACAATAGAACAATAGTCGTCTACAAAAGATGAGACAAAAAGAGAATTATGAATAAAACTTCTTCAATTGAGAAACATGAGCATTCTGAATGAAACGTCCGTCAACGGAATCTATCAATTCTACAGTAACGTCAGTTTTGAAACTACCAATTTTTACTGGACCACGCCACCTATGGCTTAATTTCGTCGAAATTTTCTGAGTTTTATCACTCAGAATATGAGTTTTAACCCATACTAAATCACCAGTTTGAAATGGGACAGCAATTCTATGTTTATCATAATTTTGTTTTATCCTATTATGAGTTTTCAGTAGCTGGAACCATGGAACTTTTTTGTCTACTTGGTGTAAGGAATCAGCCTGAGAAGTATTGCACATTCCTCCTGAAACACCCTGTATAAGGGATGGAGTGTTTAACAATAACACTTTAAATAAGTCCTAACATGTCTATCAGGTGGTTGGACATTCCTCTATAACAGCCTTGCATTTCCTCACAAGGGAGGTAGAAAAGGCTTTAGAGGAGAAGGAGATGCTAATTGGGGCATTTATGGATGAGGAAGGAGCTTTTGATAGCACCTCATTTCCATCTATTGAAAGAGCAATCATGAGAAAGGAGGTTGATAGTGATACTGCCTCCTGGATTATGTCAATGCTCAGGAATAGGCTGATAACTGCTGAAATGGGTAGTGAGTCAGTAACTGTAACAGCCCTGAGAGGTTGCCCCCAAGGAGGGGTTCTTTTGCCTCTGCTATGGGCCATGGTTATTGATGATTTCCTAGAACAAGTGGCCAGAGGATACAGGATGCAAGCTTATGCTGATGACCTGGTCCTCATGATAAGGGCAAATCAGCAGACACCCTGTGTGACCTGCTGCAAAGGGCCCTCTCCTTCATAGGAAGGTGGTGTGAAAAGGAGGATCTTTGGATCAATCCTGAAAAGACAATAATTGTTCCATCCACCAGGAAAAGGAAGCTGAACTTAACAGCTCCAACTCTGAGAGGAACAACAATTCTGTTTTCCACAGAAGTGAAATATTTAGGGATAGTCCTTGGTCAAAAACTTCTGTGGAATAGACATATTGAGAGAACTCTTACAAAGGCCACAAAGGCTATGGGGGCCTGCAGGAGGCTGTATGGTAAGAAATGGGGGCTGAGGCCCAGTATGCAGTTCTGGGTTTACCAGACTGTAATACTACCTATGGTTACTTATGCTGCACTGGTTTGGTGGCCTAAGGTGGAACAGAAGACTACTGCAACTAAACTCCAAAAATTGCAGAGGTTGGCAGGTCTGGGCATTAGTGGAGCCACAGGCTCCTGCCCAACAGCTGCGCTAGATGCAATATTTGGAATGTTGCCTCTGGCACAGGAGGTCAAGAAAAGGGCAGCACTAATTGCCCACAAAATGACCGGTAACAGGAATATTAACAACTCCATGGAGAAAGGTTATTTGACAATATTAAAGGAGTTTCCTGAATTAGCTATGGCTTTAGCTGTTCCAGACTTTAAAAACAGGGAATACTTAATGGATCGCCCTAAAAAGTCACAATCCTGGAGAGTGACAGGGGTGGAAGAGAGTATTCTTGGGAGTTAAATGCCCTGAAGTGGTACACTGATAGATCACACAGGGAGGAAAGGACAGGAGTTGGAATTTATGGGCCAGGAACTAAATTCTATAAGGCACTGGGAGAAACGGCAACTGTCTTTCAGGCCAAGGTAATGGCCATAGAGATGTGTGCTAATCAACTCATTGAAAGAGGACTGAGAAGGGCAAACATCTCTATTTTGAGTGACAGCGAGGCAGCCTAAAGGCAATGTAGGCCTGTTCCAGTAGCTCAAAGCTGGTAACACAGTGTCAAAAGTCCCTAAGGGAACTGGCTGTCAGGAAGCAGGTTAGCCTGATGTGGGTACCGGGGCACAAGGGTATCTATGGAAATGAAATAGCTGAAATAGCAAAAAAAGGTGCAGATTCTCCATTTGTAGGACCGGAACCGGGTTGTAGGGTTCCTTTTAGTTATTGTAAAGCTAAAGACCGAGAATGGGAGGAAAAGAAGAAGATTTTGATTTGGAATAGGACAGAAGGACTACGACAATCAAAAATGTTGATTAAACCCTCAACAAAGGCTTCCCCTGTGGAAGCCTGTCGCCCTATTGTCCATGGCCTCGCCTAAGCTGGGATTTGCTAGATTTATGATCCTCAGCTATAAATAGGAGAGTGATCGTTCTTCAAGTTCAGTTCAGTTTCAACCAGAGAATGTGACAGATTGTTACAGTAGTACCTAACGTGACAGTGTGTTATTGAAATACGGAGTGTATAGCACGAATTAAGAGAGTATATAGTGGACAGTAATAGTAAATCGGCATTCTGATAAACTGTATAGTAATTGATTTAGTTTAGTGTGTGTGAACAGTGATAGCTTATTGAATTGAGAGTATTTCTGTTGTGATTAATAGTTGACCGTGTTAGTTTCAGTTATTATTATTGAGAGAAGTGTTTTTAGATTAGTGAATAATAATAAAGAAATAATTCAAATATTAAGATAAGATAATAATAATAATTATTATTATATAATAATAATAATAATATATAATAATTGATAATAATAATTATTAGGCATAAGATGATAATAATAATAATAATAATAATGTATTCTCATGTAATTTTACAAACTAGAATATTTCAACACTTGGAAATTGGAAATCAAAGAAACAAAATATTAAATAATGGATGACCGAAATTTATCTAATAGATATTAACATTCTATAATTATCGTCAAAGGGGTAACGGGATTTAGCGTGAATCTCTTTATTTTGAAATAAATATTTTGATTCATTTATTCATATTCTAACCCATTATTATCGAGACATTTTCGATGTACAGTAATACGTTATGATTTAGAAGTAGGAATTTACCAAAATTCGGCCGGGGCTATAAGATTTAGCATACGAATAAAATATTTGTTGGAAAATCGGTTCCAATTTGACATAGTTTTTTGCAAAGAGCTAGAAAATTAAACTCAGAATTATCAATGAATAAAATAACTGTTTAACCAGTTTTTAGTACATTTTCGACTAATTTTATATTTTATTAAATTTATAGGTAAGCATTCTAACTTTGTCTATTTTCACCATATTTAGTAAGCCAATAGAACATACGGTAGTTGAAATATCGGAATATGACTTTGGTTTTTTCATGAAACATAGCATAAACTTTCACTCAGAAATATCCATGAAATAACTTTCAACAAGTTTTTAGAGCCTATTTTATTAATTTTATAAGAAATTTTATGAAGATTAATTTTATGAAGAAAAGCATTCCAAGTTGAACTTTGTCTGTGATCCGAATTTCAGTAGCCCAATATTGGTGCTGTGTACATAATTTGGTACTGAGTGTCCAATATTAAAGAGTTACGGTACGTGTCCAGAAGAAAGTCAGAAAGGTAGGTTTCAACCACACTCTCAAAAAAAGCATATTGAATATTTCTAGACTCAATCTTTATATGAAATTTTTCATCAAAAGTAACATTTGGCTTGCCAGTCGAAGATGTTTTGTCTCAAATTATACAGTAAGAAATTTTATAATCACAATTATTCAGTGCTACTACACCCCAGGCGTCCGATATTTGTGTATGGTATTCTACTTATATCTCTATTGTAAGAGACAGTGTCAATTGTTATTGGTCGTTTGTAACTCGATACATAAAAACCCTACAACTTTTTCAAGTGAATCTTAAGAAATAACGAGAAATAAAAATATGATTTCTCATTTCCATCTCTTTTCATATGATAATATAAAAATTACCGTGTAATACGGGCCTCACTCAACCAATTACATGAATAGTATGTGATGAACTGTATTCAGTACAAAAAATAATAAGTGCAATAAAAACAATAAAAAGTGCTTCAAATAATTATGAGCTATCTATATAATACTATAGTATTTGAATATCATGAATAGCTTCAATTTGTGATTGACGAGATATTTTGTAGTGAGATCTAACTGCTGAGTATTTTATATGTAGCTTTATAACAGCTGTAAATATACCTTTATTTTTTATTAAATATAATGTGCGATTTTGGATAGGCCTATACGTGGAATGAATTTTTAATAGAAATAGTTTTGAACCAAAGCTTATTATTATCTCTTTAAAATAGTACAAATAAATGGTTATGGTTATAATTGGACGGTGGACACATCTGTAAATGCAAGTAGATGAGAAAGACAAAATAGATGGATTATTATATTACATATTGTCATAGTACCTTTATAGATATTGATATGCAGATAGCCGAAAATAAAAATTCAAATAGGTTGGTAGTTTGATAGATGTAAAGTTTCAGATAGATGTGCTTTCCCTTAGTTGCGTGTGGGAAAACCTTACTCACTTAATTACTCTCTTAATGTTGAAGAATATTCATTTTTCTATTGTTGACAATTCCTCAATAGAGCTGAATTATTGGGAAAATAAGCTTTTTCAGTAATTTCTCTCTCAAATAAATTTTGATTAAAAGTTAATGTTGTCTGCAATGAGGTTACAATAATCACAGCACAACTTACAATAGAGACAAAACAGATTTAAACATGAAGAGATGATATTAATCTCGATCTCAATGGTCAAATTTTAACGTTTCCAATATTTGGGAATTTTACCTTAGTTATAATATTTCATTATTATTATTATCTTAATATAGTGGCTTCATTATTAGTTCATTGAATATTAAAAACTGTAATATATTACTTTACTCAATAAATTTCGCTGTTTAGCAAGTTTATTAAGTTAAAATAGCTTTAAAATTTTTGTTTGAATACCAGATTTCCGAGATCAATTCAAGCCAGAATTGATCATCCTATCATCCAGTATATATGCATACATGCAATACTACCTTGATGTATTGTTATATATATTTCCTTTATTTTAGGGCTACTTTATCACTGATTTCCATTTTAAATGGGAATCGCAGTACCCTTTTCAATTATTTTTATTTATGCATTTGAAAATGACTCTGAATAGTCGAAACATGTTACCGGTAGCCTATGCATAAATAAAAATAATTGAAAAGGGAACTGCAATCCATTTGAAATAGAAAACTCTAAATTTTCATTCATGAACATGTGTTTGTTTATGACTGTCACATACATTTTCAGTAACCCAAGGGAAAAAGGAAACATACAATTTATTAGTATAATGAGAGCATTAATAGCGGCACAGAAAAGCGATAATACTAGGAAATAGGAAATTTAAGGCTCGGTGCACATATGCGATAGCGGCTCAGCTTGACGCCAGCGGGGGCTCTGAGAAACCCCGTCAGCGGTTTGGCAGTACTAGCAATCAAATGGAGCGGTGCACAGTTCAGCGGTGCGATCATTGAGCGATGGCTGGATCGCGGCGGGGCCAAAACTGTCGCCGAGTACTGCCTCACCGCATTTCGGTCGCCGTTGTTTTCCAAGAAATTCACTTCTCTACAAAAATTTGAAATGCGTAAAAATAGAGATAGGAAAATTTTGATTTCAGATTTGGATTCAGCGCCATCTAATTAGTAAGAACTCACGTAATTGCTCAAAAATAATGAAAAATAAGGAAGTTATTTTTTCAATTTTATACAGTAATCTACTTGGGTTATTTCTAATCAATATCATAGTCATCATTAACATATATTACATTATCATGTTGGCCTATTATTTAAACTATGAGCTATCATTATAACAACTATTACTATGAAAAATATTATATACGGTATGTTTCTATGTATTATATTGATATAATATAATAGTTTAATATTCCGGTTTATAATAAAAGTTTCAACAAGATTATTTTCCCTGAGTTGAACAAGGAGTAATAAATTTTATTTCTTAGTTCAGCCCTTACTTAATACAAACTTCAGTCTCCTCTTCCCTGATATCTTATCTTTTTGTCTGGTTTAATAATTTTGTCAAGTAAGTACAGTAGTGTGCGGATACAATGGATTCTTGAAAGTTATGTGTACTTTAATGCAAAATAGATTCATTTCATCCTATCTATAGGCGGTGTCACTGGGGGACCTGGCCTTGTTAAAAATATTTGCTTTATATCATATATACTATCAGCTACCCCAAGACTCTGATGCCCGGTTTTTCCAAGCTCACTGAACGTTGAGGGACCCTCAAATTTTGATAAACAGCTGACATTTTCCATGATAAGTATAGGAAATCTAGTAAACTTGAGGGTCCCTCAATTTTGAGTGTGCTTGGAAAAACCGGGCACTAGACTCCCACATGGGTGGTAAACTCTGCCCGAGTTTTTATCCAATAACTCTATGATTCGAAGTTTTATCTTTTGAAAGATTCAATAGTGGAAAAAGTTTTATGTCAATGAATTTTGCGTGTGAGACCGGATCAAGTAGACTACATAGTACTACATAGTAACTAGTATAGTTATTTCACAGAAGTCGCTGAACATCTTGGAAACAGTAACATTATTATAATTAAATGCAATACGTGACTTTGCGTATTTAGACCTATGATCAATCAATTGGAAAATGAAACTAGAGAAATAAGAACCTCGAGATCAGCAGTTCAATAGGAAATCATCATTTCAATGCAATATCAGAAATTCAAAGATGTAGGCCTATGTGTCATCACTATTATTTTACACAAAACTGCAAACTGTTTTGACTTTACAGTATCTTGATTCCCTGGGACAGTAGGTTAGTTAAAATAGAATTCCTAGTATTGGCTAAGCTAAAAAAACATTGAGCATTGTCAAAGAAACTGTCATGATCAGAAGTTCAGGGAATGGACCAGAGAGAGGTAATGAGGTTTAATTTTGAGAATAAAAGTTGATATTGAAAATATGCAGTGTTTTAATTCATAAATAAACTCCTCTGGATGTGTCGTCTAAGATTCAACATTATTATTGTTATAGAATAAGTATTTTTTATATAATTATTTCTAGGACTTTGGTCTATATCAGAAATTTTCTGCGCATCTGTTTGCGCATGCACGTACACTTTGTAGTCAGTTTATGCTAGGCACTTAGAAAAGAAACATTGTCAGTTCGTGATGGAAACGTTTGAAACTAATTTATTTATTAGCGCCATTCACGTGCAATCAGCTATTTGGGATACTGCTTCCAAGTCCTATCACGATAGGAATAGGAAGAGAGCAGCTTGGGAGGCAGAATGTGAGGAGGTTATTCATGGAAAAATCGGATGCAGAGAAAAGTGAAATAGGTATAGTCTGTCCAAGCAAAGAAGACACTCTGGCATCGATGAAAAAATGACTCCAGCTCGGTAAATGTTGGTTCAAGAATTATCAATTTGGTAGATCAGAATGTTTCCTACAATCTGAGACCAAATCAATAATTTTTGAACCAATATTGACCGAGCTGAAGTCATTTTCTCATCTTGCCAGAGGCTCTTCTTTGCTTGGACAGACTATAAGTGGCTGATCTTTTACCATCTTGTAATTCTATAAGGCTAAAATTTTATTATCAGTTGTTGTTTATTTTTATGTTGTTGTTGTTAGCAAAAAAGTTGTAGCTTGTTTGGAAACTAATTACGAGTGCTCTTTCACTAGTCCATTCTGTTCGAATGATCAGCATAGACTAAATAATTTAATATGCATTGAGTCTCAAAAATATGTGTGGCTTTGAATCCGTTGGTGGGGAGCCGCTAGACAAAGAAAATATAGGCGACCTAAAGATCAGTAATATTAACACAAATAAAATAAAATGATATACACACTTTAAATTAGAATGGCATTTCCTCGAATGAAATTCACAAGAATTATTATTATTATTTCCTTCAATTTTACAAAACAAGACTTTCTGGAAGACACAACGATTGCTTACTCATCAATACACATCAATGCACAGTTTCAAATCCTTAATTTGATGCCTAACTTATTATGATTGTATTCAACTGAGTTCAACAAATTTCCACTCTAGCAATATTGTCTTATCTTACTGGAACATTTCTTTTGGAACAGCAACTGAATTGAATTCAGAACCTCTGATTATAAGACCGGCGCATTCTCAATTGTTACACCAATGAGTCACACAAGTTGAAATTGGCACTTTGATGTCTGATTCAATCAATCTACAAAGCAAACATTTCTGCTTGAAACTATTATTTAAAAAAATACTAGAATTTCCAAATATTCTTATTAGAGAGAAAATAAATTGAATTTTCATTTAATAAAAGGGGGAAATGAGTAGACTGCTATTATAAAACGACTTTCATAATGAAAAAATTAATAAATTATTATTATTTCTGAACTCATGTAGGGAATATTACTAATTCGGGGGGCGTTGATTCCAAATCTGAAATCAAAATTCTTCTACTCCCATTTTTTTAGATTTAACTTTCTGTAGAGAGCATTTATCCATTGGACCCGCTAGAGACTCGCAATCGAGAGCCGCTAAACTGTGCATTGAACAAACTAACGCTGAATCTTGATTTTTTTTTAATCCAGCAGCGACCAAGCTGAGCCGCTATCGCATGTGTGCACCGAGCCTTAGGCTCGGCCGCAGCTTATGTGCGTCAGACAGAACAGCAAGCTGTTCACTGAACAAGCTGTTCAGTTCTTATCTATTATGAATTATGATATGATGTGAACTGTCAGTAGCGGTGAGAATACTACGACTCTAGTGGAGGGGTTTCTGAACAGGCGGAGAGGAGGTGTCAATGGTGCTGCTACATCGTGGCACAAAATGTCTCCAACAATTGGTGACCGGCAGGCGGCGCACAGCTGCAAGTCAAGGTCATTTCAGCGCTGGTGACCCAATCTACGCGTCACAGAAAGTGTCCTCTGTTTTCTTCTCTGTGGTTCAAGTTATTTAAAATGCAATTGTGGTGCCTTTTCTGAACATCCAAGTTCAAAAATTGTAAGTACGTAGTTAGCGTAGTCAATAATATTTCTGATAAACCATGACGTTGTGTCAACAATTCTACTGTCGACTTTGTTTGGACGAAGCCAAGTGGGGTACATCAGTAAAGTTTTTGAAAAGAATTTGGATGAAGAAGAGTCATTGGTTGAGGTTATCAGCAAACTTTCCGGTATCAGCATTTTGAAAGATGATGGACTTCTCAATACAATTTGTAGAAAATGTGTAAGCATGATTGCAATTTTTGAAGACTTTCGTGCTAAAATAATTAAAAGTCATAAGTTTTTGAAAAGTGTACTGAAAACAGACAGTCCGACCACCACTATTAGGCCCACTAATTTCCAACCAACCACCACTGTTAGGCCGATATATTTCTCACCATAGAAGAACCTGAGCCATCAAATGAACGTTCTCTGAATCTTCTGTACATTCCAACCCTACAACACCAATTTCAAATAGAGAAAATCCTTTGATAGTTCTGGAAGTACTTTACCATTACAAACTAGTGATGCTATTGAAGGAGAAAAGGAGGTTCCATGTGAAAAACAACCTGCTAATGCTAGAAAACCCCGTGGGCGTCCATAGGTTCTCACATTTTGTGAGCATTGCAACAGGCCATTCACGCATAATAAGGAGTGGAAAAACATAAATTACTGCATAAGCGACTAGGTACAAAACTGTTCCTATGTCATTACAGTGGAATGGCATATGCGAGTAAAACCAAACTTGAAGCTAACAACAAATCCTTTCATGACTCTTCAAGTTTGGAAGTTCTGAACAGTAATAAAAAGTACTTCCAGCTACTACTGCAACTACACCAACCAAGCTTACTACTACAGATACAAGAACAACCAACATTTCAACTACCAAGAAGAGAAAAACTAAACAAAAGCCAGGTAATGCTCCTAAGAAAGCTAAAACATTTGTTACCATGGCTGACATTCCCCAATGAGCAGAAAAATATTTTTTAGATATTATTCAAATATCATCCAATATTGCAAAAATATTTATAAGTATATATGTTATTCATATTGTTTAAATATTTGTTCAATATGTGGAGATGTTGAGTTTTCAATATTGTATTTTAAATATTTGAACAATATGATAAAATATTTAGTTTACAAATATTTGTTTTTAAATATTTGTCCAATATGTTAAAATATAATTTTTTTAATTATTGTCTTTCAAATATTTGTACAATATATTGAAATTGTATTTTCCACAATATTGTTTTTCATTAATTCAAATATGTTTGCAATAATGTGGAACATATTGGAAAACAATATTTTCAAAAACTTATGTCTCAAATATGTAGTAGATATTGACAAAACAATAAATTGACAAATAAATGAAAAATCTAAATTTAATAATATCAAAATTTTGAACACAGAAATTTGTTAGTAAGTTCAAATGTAACTAAACTTTCCCAGACTTTTTCTGTTATATCCGAAATAAGAGAGATAGATGACAATTAAATTTTGGAGTGGGGGTAAAAATGTATTTTTGAAAAATCCTACAACAGTAATCGATGGAGCACCTTTGGATAGACCTTCCCTTCAAAAAGAAGAAATGATTAGATCATCAATAGCTGAGATATTAAAGATTTTCTGAAAAAATATATGGAATCCCACAAGAGCTAGGACAAATTATTATATCCACTGTTTGAAATTTGAGATTTACCAGAAAAATGTTTTTATTTGTCAAAAATTTGCCAATCATTTGAAAAATTCATTAAAGAAATTGTATTTGGTTTTCATGCTTGATTAGTTTGATTATTTTGTTGTATTTAATTCTAATATTCATTTCTAGAGCTAGAACAAAAGGAATTTTTAAATTTCCCGCCTCTTTTCTATGACTCAAATATTTGAATAACATTGCCAAAGTATTGAAGTGGCAATATTGGGGAAACAATATTCTCACAATATTCCAAAAATATTGAGAATTATTACCCATAAGGCTATTTACATTCGCGCATCGCATAGGATAGCTCTTTCTGCTGGGCTCCTGCTCCTCTTCCTCTCCCAGAATTTCAAATCCGCCATTGTTGATGCTTCTGATGTACTGTTGTTGTGTTGTGATATTGATATCAATGGATTTTTGTAAGTCCTAATGGTAAGTGAATCTTGTTTTATTTTATTAGTTGTACCAGTAATTATCATGAGGAATGTGCTTACATTGGGAGGCAAATTCCTAAATACTTTTATATCAGAACAATTTGATCACAACCAAAAGAAACATTCTGTCTGATCCACATTTACTTTAAGTTTGGATCTTTTTCTATAATCACTTTGACAAGTTTGTTAGGTACAAAATTGGAAACTCTTGATCCCTTCAGAACATGTTGTTCAAAATGTCAAATACATGATCATATTATTGTTACAGAGAATGTTATGCTGATAATTAGGAGAAAATATTCATATTTACTTCTTATCATAACAAGTAATAAACTGAAAACAACAGTTTAAATCCTGAATTTTTAGGCACAGAAATAATTGCCATAGAATCTTTGGATGTAACTTAGTATTAATGCATTTCAAAATATGGGAAAATTAGTGAGGCAAAACTTTAAAGCCCTCTCTAGTAATCCTCATAATATAAATTGTAAACGAGCTATCAAGGGAAATATGTAGCTCAAATAGTCAACTGAACATAGTGAATTTTTTACAATTAAGAAGTGATTAATTTATCTCCAGCAACCTAACGCCTATATTCAAACATAACTGGACTTTCTAACCTTTTAATAACCACAAAATGCTTCTCTTAGTATTATTAATGATTTTTTTGTCTGAAGGTGATGCCAACATGAGCTCTAAGGCTTGCTCGTGGGTAATGGAGGGATTATAATGAGAGACGACAAATATGTTTTAAGTAGCCTAGTCGGGGACCGACGGCTTATTGTCTTCTCTAAAAAGACTGGTTGGTCGTATCTATGTGATTTTGTTGTGATCAAAGAATTTTTCCACGATCAAGAATCGAACTCGGGTCCTGTTGGTTACAGACAGCGCATTATCACTTACTCCAACACAAGCCACTCAGGAGCATCTTAACAGTCAACAAGTCTCGACAATTTCTTATCATATGACATTTCTTATCATATGACATTTTATCATATTAGGATCAGCCACAACACAAAACCAAAATTTTGAGAAGTTATAACAAGTTTGAAAGTAAGTCACCATATAGTTGATAGGCTTATAGAGAAAGAGGATATGCTGAATAAGTTACTGAACATTTCCCCATCAAACTTAGTAATAGGGTATTATAGAAAGAAAATGCAAAACCAATGTTCAGTATAGTGTAGCCTATACTTACTGTATTTTGCCTAAAAGGTGATGTTTTCTTTTCTTTTTCATCTCTTCAGTACCGTACACCTCCACCATATTTGTATAATAGAAATTAGAAGAATGTAATTTAGGCCTAATGCGTCAATTGCTGATTTTTACTTGTAATAATTATATTATAATTTGTCTTTTGTTGTAGCTGCTATGGAATGCTGTTGGTTGGAATTGAAAAATGCAAACTGGAGACCCAAGGCAAAAACTATCAGATTGTAAGTGTTGATTTTTCTAATAACTTATATGGCCAAGTTACAATAATTGAGTAGGCTTGATTTTATCTTAACAAATGTAAGATTGCATGTAAAAACTTAATTACTGCGTGAGTAGTATTTTAAATGGGCCCAATTCAAATTCTTGATCAAACAAATACTGTAGATCAAGCAATTAACTTATTTACTTATACATCCCAGATAGCACACAAAGTGAAAATCACGTTTTTCACGTGCAAAAGAAGTGAAAGGTGAAAAGTTAAAATTGAATGGTCTTTTTCACATATAATTACGTGAAAAAGTGAAGTGGAAAACTAGTGAAATTAATAACGTGATATTCACGTAGAAAAGGTGAAAGTGGAAAAATAGTGAAATTGATAACGTGAAATTATTGTGAAAAAATGATGAAATCTGAATAATGATTTTCACCTTTTTTCATATAAAATATCATAGCCTATGTATTATATGTGATTTTTATAAAGACATACTACATATATACATTTATATTACAATGATTAATATTTGATCATAGTTATTTGTTTCATTTTTCAATTCAATATATGAAATGACCCCTTATTTCATAATTTTACAGTACATATAAATTTATATCGATAAAATGTAAGCTCAACATCAAATTAAACACTAATAATAAAGGTTTGAAAAATAATCTTGATACTTAGAAGAGATAATAATATTTTTATTTCGTAAACTATCAAAATTCATCATCCTAAAATGTTGTCTTGAAAATTTTTACCAAGTCATTTATAACCAGCAGAAAACGCTAATAGCTCGAAAACAGTGCGTGTGACATTGATTTTCCATGGAAAGAAAATGCTTAGAATTTAATTCTACATCTGGTTCATTGTTCAAAAAGTGATATTTCGCGAAAAAAAATTCTACTTGAAATTTTTAAAGTTATTGAATCACGAAACGCTAAATAGCTTGAAAACTGTGTGAGTGACATTGGTTTTTCATAGAAAGAAAAGGCTTAGAATTTGATTATACATTTGGTTCAGTGTTCAAAAAGTGATATTTCGGAAAAAATTTGATTGAAAATTTTTCTGTCATTTATAATTAGCGCAAAACGTTAATAGCTCAAAACAGTGCGTCTGACATAATTTTTTCCTGAGAAGAAAAATGCTTAGAATTTGATTCTTCGTCTGGTTCGATACTCAAAAGTTATATTTCGAGAAAAAATTTTAATTTAAATTTTACTGGCCTGCTTAAAAAACGCCAGCAATAATTTTGGCCCTGGATGGAGAAGGAGAGGTGGGGAGTTTTACAAAAATTCAGGAACCTTCTCTTTACACAGTATCTTTCCCTGAATTTTCAAATCGATCAGTCCGTAACCAATAAAATTATTGAAATTTTTCAAATTAAATGTGGGTAAGCCATCATAAGAGACGAATTTTGTATCACCCACCTAGACAATGAATAAATTATTTTCTACTCCTCATTTTATTTTTTATAAAAACTTATTCATCCATATTTTGGCTTTTCTGTACTCGAGATAATCTTTTTGAAGTTCTTTCATTGTCTGCAAAAACCATTAGGATTTCACCATGGTACAGTTTGTCTGTAATGGACACTATCTTATGCAATATGCAACTACATTATATAAAATTATTAACAAACTTCATCAAGATGTCTTCTTGTGCTTTATCAGTTCCATGTTGTTGTTATTTTGAAGAATGTATTATTTTATTCTACTATTAACTATTAAATTGAGAAGTGAAAGTTTTCAAAATTCGCGCCCAACTATAAGGTGGCGTATGCTGAGACGCATTCATGAACAGCACGTAAGCCAGCCAATCACAGCTCTTGTTGAGGACAAGATAAGAACTGTGATTGGCTGGCTTGACGTTGCGAATGCGTCAACGCCTACCTTACTGATACGCAGTCAATACTAATGATCGATTATCGATTTCTTTTCTTAGTTCATTTTCGCGGTTTTCATTAGTGTTGAAACAATACAGTGGATTTATCTCAATAAGTTTGGTAAGTACAAGTAGGTACATTTATTGTAGTAATAATAACCATTGATAAAATCCTATAATTAATTAATTATTCAAGACATGTTTACATTTGATTTGATTAACTCTACTTTCTGTCCAAGATTAATGTATAGGTTATGTAACTGAAATTTAGTTTAGGCCTACTGCACTGAATTTGAATTTCAATTGATAAATTCAATTCACTGTAAATTCATTTTTATGACGGTGGTCATTTCTGAGAGTGGCTTCTCAATTTCAGTAACATAATCCATGTATCCATCAAGGAATTAAATGACTGTCTTATCCTCTTATGACCAAGGCCTTAATAATTCATATATTTGCCAATCTGTTTTATAATTATTACATGTTGCAAATTATAAATACATAGAGTTGGTAAGGAAGGCATGTTCTACAAAATATGTTTGCAAATATTTGAACCCCATAAAATACAGCCAGTTTCCATTGTGAGTCCGATCACACTAGAGCTAAAACTGCAATCGGAAGAGAGTAGAAAGTAGAAACAAGCGAAGTGCTATGCATTATTTTCTGGCATTCCATATGTAGCCTAGCTTATATGGGTTGTAGATTTTTGTTTTTCAATGGCTCAACAGCTCACTGAAGGGCCTGGCCTACCAACTGGTTGCCAGTTTCATATTTAATCCACTATAGCCTGCAGTCCGTCCAAGCAAAGAAGACACTCTGGTAAGACGGAAAACAATCCCAGCAAGACCAATACCGGCGAAGAGCCATAAATTCTCAAATAGAACCGTCAGTCCCCAAACCAATACTGACCGAGCCGAAGCCACCCACCAGGATGCCCTCCCCACCCGGACAGGCCATACAGCAAACAAATATTCATCAATCAGGATGTAGGTAATTTTGTTTAGCACTTCGATCCTCAACCATAAGCCAGTATCCGTAACCAAGTGACGGTGCAGAACACCTCTGAATAAATCAATTAATCAGTTAGAGTGTAATGCATCAATTAGAGTACCTAGTCTTCCAGTGTTTTTTTCAAAGGGTTGTAGTTGTAGATTACTCAATTCAATTTTCAACTCACAAAGGAATAGAGGAGATTTTTTAAGAAATGCATTCTTGAAATATTGTGGAATATTTCATGTAATGAAGTGTGTATAATGATGCATGACATTTTTTCAATTGTAATTGATGAACTCAATCAATGATGTACATGTAATTGATGAACTCAATCAATGATGTACATGTAATTGATGAACTCAATCAATGATGTACATGTAATTGATGAACTCAATCAATGATGTACATGTAATTGATGAACTCAATCAATGATGTACATGTAATTGATGAATTGTTGATAATTCACTTTTGAACTATTATTGACTACACTGCAGTTTCAATTCTTTTAATATTAGTCATAAAAACTAGTATTTAGAAAGTATATGGAGTGCAGTGTCATCAATAATTATTCAAACAACTTGAATAGTAGAATGGATGGATTAATTACTTTGGAATCCAAAACATATAGCTGATTTTTTTCTATAAGTTATATCAACTGTTATGGTCAATTTTCATACTATCAGGTGAATTTATTAATACTATTTTGCATTAGATTTTTGAGAAATGAAGTAATGGCTTGTAATTTCATTTCAGATCAACTTTCTCTTGTGGTGGGGCTGACATGAAGAAGAGTCCTGCATCACTTTATGGTTTATGAGATTGCGAGTAAATTCTGTTGGGTTGACAGAATGGAAAACGTGCCCTCAGTTGTCTGGGAATAAAATTCGTAATTTTCAGTAAGTACCTTTAATTCAAATTCTCAATAATATTTTTCTAAAAATTGGAAGTTTCCTGTGATAGCTTTCAAATTAATTTTGTGATTCTTCACATTTTCTTTTTTTCAAGTACATGAACTGCTTTACTATTATTATATCTCTTGGAAGAGTAAAATTTATGTCATCATCAACTTCAAAATGTTAATTCAAGATCTGCACAAGCATAGAATGAATCATTGCTATACCTTGTAATTTTTCCCTTCTTTGGGAGATTGGCTGTCGTTAGTAAAGATAGTCAGTCGTTTCCCATCTCTGGAGGAATATCAACTGTTGCATTACATTCTAACTGATTAACTGTATGTTATTCAGAGGTGTTCTGTGCCGTCATATGGTTACAAAAACTGGCTTATGGTTGAGAGAATCAACGTGCTAACTCACCTCTATCCTGGTTGATGATTTTTCGCCTGCTGTATGGTCTGTCCGGTGGGAGGATATTCAAGTGGTGTGGTAGGTGGCTTTGGCTCAGACAGTGTTGGTTTGGGGACTGTGGGTTCTGTTTGAGAATTTTGGCTTTGGGGCCGGTATTGCCCAGTCTGGAGTCATTTTCCCATATGCCGGGGTGTCTTCATTGCTTGGATGAACTGTACAGTGGAGTGAATATGAAACTGGCAACCAGCTGATAGAACTAGGCCCTTCATGGGCTGTTGAGCCATTGATAAACAAACCTAGTAATTTAGTTTCTCTTCCATTAAAAAAAAAATGGACATGGCCTGTTACATAATTTTTCCTCCTAAGGCCTAATATTTTATTTTATAATTATTTTTGACCAGACCTATATTTTACTTGCTTAAGAGTGGCGAGTAGTAGTCGGCCATTTTGAATTGATGCCCATAAGACCAATGTAATCTCTTGGCGCATACCCCCTCTGCTATTTATGCTCAGAAATTCAATTTTTATATATCATTGGAAAGATAATTCAAATTCTTCAGGGGCGTTTTTGCTACTTTTTCAATTTTTTAATTATTTTAATAATTAGAGCAAAAATAAACATGTTGAGGTTTGAAGATTTTTAAAATAATTTAGGGAAAAGGAAAATTTGAAATTTGAAAAAGTTACGCCCCTGCGTAATTAAAAACTCTATCCAATAAAATTTTTTTTCATGAAGATCCGATGGAAAAACTGTAGACGTGATTTGTTCCAAGAGAAGTGCATGTTTTGACTGTCACGGGATCGGCTTGATTGCCGTAGTAGTTGCGCATTCTGGCTGTAAGATGGCAGTACGCTCGGCAGGTGGGCAGGACGCTCGGGAAGGAGGAGCTAAAAAGTGGGAGGTTGCTCGAAGCCGCATCACAAATATTTGATGGTGTCTTTATCGCGCCAATTTAACGTAGATGGTATTTTTTTGGTAGGTTAAATTGAGTTTTTTTCACTCTTTTGTGCTGCGTTAATGTTGGGAGGAATCTAGAATTAGTCAACAAGTTTAAGTTTGATTTTAAGTTGCAATTTAGTTGAGGTTTCGTAAGTTAAACCTGATATTTCAGTGTAGGCCTATGGCCTATCTTCTTGTTTTGATGACAATTCACAGTCATATTCTTTGATGTGTGTTTATGCGCCATTTCAACCCTAGACGGTTTTTGTTTGAACGGGTCAGATTTGTGCTTCGCCTCACAATTAAGTTGCAGTTTTAGAATAATTGTGTAAATTTCAAATTTATTCAATCTTGTTTTGTTAAAAATTACAAGTTTAATTATGTTTCCAATTTTATATGACTGTATGAGAGATAAAAATATAATGTTGAATTTTCTATTCTGAAATAGAAATATATATTTCCAGTAAATGAAGCATGAAATATGCGGCAATTTTTGGCCTCAGGGATTTTGTTTGGGCTAGTTATAAGTTAACATAGTTATAGGAGGTTAGCATAGGTACTAAAGTCCTGCGTCCTGGTACAGTACCTGGTGGGTTAGCATAGGTTATGGGAGGGGTTGAAAAGGTAAAATTTTTAGTTTTCTTATAAAACTCGTAAAAGATTGATCCAAGCAGAAAATGCTTCAAATAGAAATTAAAAGGACTGAAATCTGCGCCGGCTAAAAAAAGAAAACAAAAATAATTTTGCAAGGAAAAAAACATATTATATTGATATTTGATATGCTCAACCCCAGGTTCGGGCCTTATAGTATGTTAAACTCCTAACTACTCTTAAACAATAAATTCCAGGTCAAAAATTGTGGTATTTTCTATGCACTCCCACTCAAGGCTCGTGCCCCACGAAACAGGTGAAGTGCTGAGCAGTAAAGATACCGGCACTTCACCTGTTTTGTGGGTACGAGCCGCCAGTGCTCCATACACGTGTCGATAGACTTATTTACTGGACTTGGCTAAGTTAAACCATTTGTTTTTAAAGTGTATCTTGTGATAATGGGGAACAAAAAACGTCCGTTAAAAAAGAGGTCAAAACGCAGACATGGTGATTTTTTGAATGAGTGGAGGGTGTTGAAAGAGTTCAAAGTTTAAAAACCATCCTATAAAAAAATAAAACTGGGAGATGATGTTGAAAGGACGGTGTCAGATGAGGAAAATAAACTGGGGAGAAGCAGAAGATGAGAATTTACCTGACCTGATTATAGAAAAATCAACAACATCTCCATCAATTAATCTATCGTCTGTTCCTTCAATTTGTGGCGACGAATTTAAAATCACCGGTCGAAGAATTGTTGACATTTTTTTCTAATTGAACAATTCATCAAACTAAGTCAAAAAAATGCCCGCAGCTGGCGGTCGGAAAAGTGCATTTCAAATGCAATTCTATGATGGCTTCAAATCATATGACTCATAATGAGCTATTCAGGGAAGACCAATAGTGCATTTTGAAGAATGCACCAAAACGTTCTGAAACATAGAAACAATTCCAGGTAGGCCTTAGCTATGAAGAAACCTATTCTAGTTTAGCGCCAAAAAACAAACCTTGCCATTCATATTTTTAACTTTATTAATAGCATTTATAAGTTTGTGATTTTACTTCAAATGAAAATGTATATATCGTTTTTAAAAAATATAATATTAAAAAGAATAATTAGAATATATTGGAACAGAAATGCTATATTAAAATGCTTCATTTATATTGTTCATAAATTTCAGGCGAATAATAGTTGGATATTTAGATAAGAAAAGGTTTTATACATCACGCGTTAAAAATAAATATGTGAGAAGGCCAAGTGTATAAACCAGGAGATAACGTGCACACTTGTTTCAAAAATTTAGAGTAAGCTCATCTTATATGCATGGAAGTTTCTGCTACCAACGCTGAATATTACTTGTGACAATTAACACAATTGTTTTGTCAGCCCAAATTTAAGATAACAAAACCATTTGCATTTGAAAGAGATTGGCCAGGACAAGCACTGAAAAAACGTGCCGGTACTATCGCTTTGTTCTTAAAGATCTAGAGAAATATAGATCAGCCGAAGATCACAATATAAAAATGATCATTCTAACTCATCGTTCTCGCTGTTCATTTGTACATAGGTTAGTATATTTATACCATACAGAAATTAGCTCGTTGATCTTATTGTTACTACGCCATCAATGAATAAATTGATTCGCTGAATGAGAAAAAAGTATTTTTTTCTATAGAAACATCCCTATATTTTCTCATCTTAGTATTTTAGCAACGTCTGCTCACCTAATCATGATTTTTGGTTTATTGGGAAATATTATTGAAGGTATATTGTTTTTAATTTAGATAAACACGTATTGAATATAGAGTTATCAGTAAATAATTGGAAAAAATATTACTTATTTGTTCTAATTCGAATAATTCTGATTGATGAAAAAATAAAATCACAATAATTTTATCTTTTAATCCTATAATTATTTTAGGTAATTAATATACTTTAATTAAATATAATAAAATTTATGTATTTATTAAATCATCAATATCAAGAAAAGAAACTTCTTCTTAAGTTCCCCAAACCTAAAAGAAAATATTAGCAAATTAGCACCAAAGGCATAATAAAAGGGTATTATAATCAGTTAAACTAATTTTTTGGGTTCCCTTTCAAAAACCGCCATCAATCATCTGAACCGCTTCAGCTGCAGATTTGGATTTCAGGGAAGATTTGCACAAACCATGCAACTAAATAAACCCGGGTAATTATCAGATACCAGTCGTTTATAAAGATCAAGCGTTTAATAAACAGAAGCTTCTTCAAATTGAGTAGTTCAGGAATGTATAGAGGTGCTGTGGGTAAACTTATTAAAATTTTTTGTTGACTGTCTCAGCGTTTAATACCATCCCCAAGTATTAAATTGGTAAAATTTGTTGCTATTATTATTTTGATTATTTTCGTATCATTAAATAACTGTAATAATTATTTTTTCAATTATAGCCCTTTAATATCTGGAATTAGATTATTCCAAAAATAATTCCGTATAAACACGCATCTGTATAACCATAATAAATAACACCATCGCCCAATAAAAGGGGTTTAGTGAGCTAAATTATTGTTATCTTTGTTACATTTGATATGCAGAAGGTCAATCCCCAGTACCTAATAATACATAGCTTGTGCCATATAAGTAATTTAACGATTAAATCCAAGATTGCTTAATCCAGCTTCAATCAAACTAATCATGCAGCAGTGATGTTAAGATGCTATTTCTCGTTATTTTAATTTAAATAACGATGTAATGATCTTTTAAAGTGGCAAATTTTGTTGATTCATCCAAATGACTACCAAACAGCTTCAAGAAGATTTATATTTGTTTCTATACAATGAGAATATTAGTCCATCTTGGATTTGAGTAACGATCCTTAGTATCGTTAGATGCAGCGTTAATTTCCCAAACTGAGTTATTTCAAAAGTATCAGACCCAAACACGATGAAATTGAAGTCATTTTTATAAACCATTTTCTTAGTTGACTTTTACGTTTTTCCATTTATAGTTGTTAGAAATTTCACTTTAATAAATATAGTAAGAGTTTCAGATAAGTCCCAAAAGATTGGTTTGTATTATTCCAAAGAATAGACAAATTGGAGTATGTAGATGCGCACGTACATTAGTATATTAAATTGTCATTAAATTCTAAACCGTTTCTTTGTCACAAGTCTAGAAAATTAAGCTATGGGGAAATTCTTTTGAGTGAATCAAACATTCCCAAATAATTTTTATAATTGATGTAATCCATACGCAGCCAAGGTTATAAACATTTTCGCCTGTCAACCTAATGCAAATCATAATAGTTAGGTCCATAATTTAGAGGTTGATGGCGCTCAATCACTCCCTCGTTCAAAGAAAACCTCGAATTTTTTACAGAAACTAGAATGCCTAAACGCTGGGAACTGAATATAATATTTGATGCCTATGTCTAGTGAACGCTTGCTGTAAAGTTTGATGAGCTCCTGCAATAGTATCACCAAATTTGTGAATAATTCTATGTCGTAAACAAACTTCCTAGTTGAGTTTATATATTTTTTTCGCCTCATCAGGAAGATTAATTAATCCCAAATTTATTTAATCAAACTCATGATTACAAAATTCGACTGAATGATGCTATATGATTCTGATTCAAACGATAACTTGAATAGGTTAAAGGTACCGGCTACCGATCTGGGAAAAGACGTATTGATGTGCTCAAGATTCAACCTATTGCTGCAAGTGTTCCACTACAAGAAAGAAACCTCGTGTATGCAAGTCGGTCGCTCGATATGTGACGACGAACCATGTTATATTTACAAGACCGATTTTAAGTCTGCAAAGGGAATCATAAAGAAGTTCTTTGAAGGTACATGGTAAATTAATGACAGATCCTTTAGTAATTGGTTCAGAATAGAAATAAGCACAATCAGAAGGGATAGAAATTCTATTTTGCCTTCTAATACGCAAAAATCTTGTTAAATTTTTCTGAAATAAGAGAAACTTTCTTACCTTGGAATAATGGAGAAGATAAGATCTGTTTATTATATTCTTCCACCGTTTTATCTGCTTCCATCTGGTGGAAAATGCAAACTACGTCCAATTACCAATTTAATAAGATTAACACTTTTGGTGAAACGATCGCGTCAAAGAAAATGAAAACTGGGTGTCAGTAAACGACAAGCACTTAGTCCCAACAGTCTCCCAATTTGAACTCATTTGGTCTTTTATATGATTGAGAGGTGGAAGAAAACGTGTTTTGATTTTGTTACATCAATGTACAACAGTGTCTGACATCTTCAATATGCAAATTTAGAAGCCAGATAATTTAATGGGATATTTTTCAAGTCTCAAACTTCAACTGAATTTTACAGATTTTCGAACTGATGCTTTAAAGTGCATGGGAATATTATAACACTCTTCAATTGGCTTCAAAATCGTTCTAAAGAAAGTTCTTTTGAAATCTCGTGCAAGTACACAGCTTATGCCTGTTATTATTTTTTAATCAATATTACACCAGAGGCCTTTATGTTAATGTCAAATTGATACAAATTTTATTAGTAAATTAATCAACAGTAGCCTGGTAAGTCAATCATAATAGAATGTACAGGTATTTTAAAAGATGAAATGAATACAACGTTCAGATGATGAACCAAAAACAATAAAAATCAACATAAGAATGATGCTCATTGATTTTCTGATGTTGTCGTTATATTTCAAAAACATATCATGTATTGGTCCTCATCACTGCAATTGCATCAATTTAATCTCTGTCCATGATATTCTACCTACCAAGGCGGTAGTGACTCAAGAAAGATGGGAAAATGACTCAGAATTGGTTCCAAACAAACCTAGTCTCAACTTTATTAATGCTTTATTTTACATAACTTCTGATTGCAAACTTCATGATTTTTTAACTATATTGACTAGCTGAGGTCCATTTCTAGATACCTTTTGTCGGAATTAATTTGCATATAACTATATTATGTTTTGATGCGGGCCTAAAGCTGCAGATAGACTGCTTTTGGCTATGAGATTGCTCAAGTACATTGAATATAAAGTCAGATATAATATGTTCATGCATTATTCACTGCACACTTAGTGCGCCTTTTAAAAAGGCATTTGATTTTTTCATTTATTTATCATTTATTTTAAATAGCTCACGGTTTAAAGTTTAATTATCACTTTATGTTTTTTTGTTTAAATAAACCTCCTAATTTGATACATTGAAACCGATTTTTTGAATCACTTTCTCATAGTAAATATTTTTATGTGAATTGAGATGGGATTGTCATTAAAACTGCTATGTCAAGTCTTCTTTGTCTTCTAGTCTAGACTTCTTTAGTGATTTTGAATTTTATTGAGTGGGAGTTTCTGGGAGAAATACACTCAAATAATTCTTCCTAATTTCACACAAAAAAAAGTCTGAAAATTACAACTTATTTAGTAATAAACCTTTTGTTTCATTTTTTATAGATGAGCTATGCTGATTCAATTCACAGATAACGCCAGAGAAAGATATTGAAGGCGAGCTATCAAAGACTGGCTGAAATCTTGAAGAAAGCATTACAGGCCCAAGTGACAAGCAAAGTGGGTCAGAGCAATTTATTGGTGAATCTTTTGTACAGTATATAATTAAGGGGTTAAATTGTCCTTGAATCATTATTGGTTTAGTTTTGTAAATTTTGTAATAGACATATGATATGTATCGGTCGAAATCATTGGTTTAAATCATATCATTTAATAAAATTTGTTTTTAATTTAACAATGTATTTTGATAAATTTTTCAAGTACAGTTGTTCGACACAGTCATCATATTAAATTCTAAAAAACAGATTTGTTGGTGCAACAACACTTTTGGGTGCAAATAATACACTTTTAAGTGATAATGAGTTATTTAAATTTGTAAATCAAAAAGTACCACCTCAGATTGTGTATTAATACCCATTTTTAAAATTATAAAATGAATTATTAAAAATAAAGCTTATGGAATGCTTATACAATGTGTAATTGAAGAATTAGATAAATAAAGATCAATATTTCTATTCATCATCTCTTTTTTTTTCAACTTTTCCAGTATAACCGAATAGTGGCTTTTGTGTGGAATAAAATTTTGGAATTTTTTTAAAAAATGATAAATAAAATTAAAGATTTGTAATGAAAAAATAGGGATTTTTAAAAGCGAATTTCCGTCTTCTTCACATGAAATTTTAGTAATAAAACGTTATAATTTGATGAAAATCAAGTGATTAAATGGTATAAAATGTTATAATTTGATGAAAATTAAGTGATTAAATGGTATAAAATGTTATAATTTGGTGAAAATTAAGTGATAAAATGGTATAAAATGTTATAATTTGGTAATGAAAAACGTTACATTCACGATTTTTTCACGTTTCAATAATGCGGAAAAAGTGCCATTTATACGCGTAATTCACGTGTTTTTCGGTAGCCTATTTATACCATTATTTTTCGTGAAAATAACCTGAAAATGTTGAAGTGAAATGTGATTTTCACGTGATTATAACGTTTGTGTGCTATTAGGATAAGAGCTCCTCCTTTGGGAAATTGGCTGTCGTTAGTAAGTCGTAACTGTGTCAGTCGTTTCCCGTCTCTGGATGAATAGTAATTTTTGCATTGCACTCCAACTTATTAACATCGGGCATGTTATTTAGAGGTGTTCAGCGCCTTCACTTGGTTGTGAAGACTGGTTTATGGTTGAGAGGATCAACGTGCTAACCACGCCTTACCTCTATCCTGGTCGATGATTATTATTTGCTTGCTCTTGGCGGGGTGGGGGGATGACTTCGGCTCGGTCAGTGTTGTCTGGTGACTGTAGGTTCTATCTGAGAATTTATGACTTTTAGGCCGATATTGGCCGAGCAGGTTGTTTTCCCGTCTTTCGGGGTGTCTCTTTAGCTAGAACGGACTGTTTGATGAAGTGAGTTGGTGATTATGAAACTGGCAACCAAGCTGGTAGGCCTAGGCCTTCATAGGCTGTTGAGCCATTGACCAACAACATAATAAGATAACTAGAAGTTAAATCTAGTAACTTACATTTTTTTCTAAAAGAATGACATAAGACAAGCAAAACAGTTTGGTGCATCAGGGTGTATGACATTGACATTGTATGAGATAGGGTATTATAACATCATTGGATCTCAACCAAACAAAGTCCCCTGGCTTTGAGTTTTTCTTAAACATAGGCTAATTATGTTCAAGAATATTCAACATATTAGATTGTATTTATTCTCAATAAGAATAACACTGGGCTTTCAATAAGTAGGCCTACTTCAACACAAGAAACATGTTTTTTATCTTTGCAAGTACAGTACTTGATATTAGATAGAATTTTGAATTTATAAATGTTATGGTTTTCTAATAGAATGCATAGAAGTCAAGAAGCTGTGTGATTATTCCAATTGACTGTGAAAAATTTATATATCAATAGGCTATGCTTTATTACCGTTTTTCACTGGCGGCTCGGGCTCACAAGCAGGTGAAGTGCCCGTATTTTTACTATACAGCACTTCACTTATTGTTTCATGGGCACGAGCCGCCAGTGGTTTCTAGTTGTTACAGCTCTAGTGAACTAATTCTTTGAAATATTCAATTGAAGTCGCCCTATCAACCTCCCACTCCACCTTATACCAACTTCTGAGCTCCGTGAAGCTGGCCCCACCCACTCAAGCACATTTTTTACAAATGGTACCAGAAAAATGTGCTTAAAAATGTGCTTTCTGAATATCACATTAAAAAAAATGCTCCTTGACCTTGAAAATTGATACTGTTGGTGGGTGGGGCCAGCTTCACGGTCAGCCCCACCCACTCAAGCAAATTCGTTCGAAATGGTCTCAAAAAATGTGCTTAAAATGTGCTTTCAGAATATCACATTTTTAAAAAATGTGCGCGACTCCTTGACCTTGAAAAATGCATCCCAAGTTATGATGCTGGCCCCACCCACTCAAGCAAATTCGCTCGAAATGGTCTCAAAAAATGTGCTTAAATGTGTGCTTTCAGAATATCACATTTTTAAAATATGTGCGCACTCTTTGACCTTGAAAAATGCATCCCAAGTTATGATGCTAGCCCTGCCCACTCAAGCAAATTCGTTTGAAATGGTCTCAAAAAATGTGCTTAAAATGTGCTTTCAGAATATCACATTTTTAAAAAATGTATGACTCCTTGACCTTGAAAAATGCATCCCAAGTTATGGTGCTGGCCCCACCCACTCAAGCAAATTCGTTTGAAATGGTCTCAAAAAATGCGCTTAAAATGTGCTTTCAGAATATCACATTTTTAAAAATGTGCAACTCCTTGACCTTGGAAAATGCATCCCAAGTTATGATGCTGGCCCCACTCCCTCAAGCAAATTCGTTTGAAATGGTCTCAAAAAATGGCTTAAAATGTGCTTTCAGAATATCACATTTTTAAAAAATGTGCGCGACTCCTTGACCTTGAAAAATGCATCCCAAGTTATGGTCTACCCACTCAAGCAAATTCGTTTGAAATGGTCTCAAAAATGCGCTTAAAATGTGCTTTCAGAATATCACATTTTTAAAAATGTGCAACTCCTTGACCTTGGAAAATGCATCCCAAGTTATGATGCTGGCCCCACCCACCAAGCAAATTCGTTCGAAATGGTCTCAAAAAAATGTGCTTAAAATGTGCTTTCAGAATATCACATTTTTAAAAATGAGCGCGACATTGACCTTGGAAAATGCATCCCAAGTTATGATGCTGGCCCCACCCACTCAAGCAAATTCGTTCGAAATGGTTTCAAAAAAATATGCTTGAAATGTGCTTTCAGAATATCACATTTTTAAAAAATGTGCGCGACTCCCTGACCTTGAAAAATGCATTCCAAGTTATGATGCTGGCCCCACCCACTCAAGCAAATTCGTTCGAAATGGTCTCAAAAAACCAAAGGACGCTTCAGCAAAAAAATGAACAAAGTACACATGTTGAGGATTGAAAGTTCTTTCATTTCATTCGTATTTTCTTCCGAACCAGAAGGAGACGTAGGAGAAAGTAAAGAAGGAAGAGTATAATGGGAATAATAAAAAGGAGGAAGAATGTTGAGGAGGAAAGGAGACCAACCCTGAATGACCTGGCTAGTAAGGGAAACAAAAGCTTATTTTGAGAGCAAACTGAGAGGAGATTACACCGCTCAACACTATTGTTATGTATACTAATATACCATCGATGACTTTTGTTGTTGTACTGACAGTGACACTTTTGAATATATTGGGCCCATCAGAAGTGATAAATTTTGTTAAAAGAAGACCTTCATCCCCTTCTGCAAATTGTTTTGCAAAAATGTGCCTTTTTACAAATTCTTTTATTACGAATGTCGAAAACATTCCTTTTCGTCTTTTGAATGTCTGGGAAAGTGAAACAGGAATGGTCTCCACGCGACCGGTCACTCACCTTTCAACGTTGAAAAATTCCATTGATTATCAAAATACATTCTAGTTTAAAAAAAACTGATAATTGTGAATGAGAATAAGAATATTCTATTGTTATTATCATAACTCATGCATAAAAAACAACAAAGTTCAATTAAATAATTATCACACTCATTGTTAATAAAGATACACATAAAAAACAACATGTTATGTTATGTTAGATGTACTTCATTGGCTGTGTAAGTTAGTTAGAGTTAGAGTTACATAGCCTACGCAAAAATTTTATCAATACAACACTTGCAAGAGACAGATGCATCAAAAATATATAAATTTGAAGAAAACTTTGTCTATCAACAAGAACAAAACAATGTAAATTGCTTATTTCGCCTCTCACTAAAATAGTGACTTAGCAGTTTAAGTAGTAAATTGAATAAATTAATTTATTTCAAGTAATACTACTCAGGTGAGTAATTATTTCAATTTTAAGAATTCAAAAGTGAAATAATTACACACTTTTTTGGCGCGACAATTGTTTCATGTAGTTCGTGCACATTCTCAAGCGAGTACGTTACTTCAAAATAACAAGTACCTGACAAGTTTCTGAAGGATTTGTTTGTAAGCTTACTCTCCTGTAGGGAGGGTATGTGGCTGGTGGATTAATATCCACCACCTTAAAATAAGGTTATCGAAAATTGTGTGGGATGAAAAGTTGATTTGTTCAGACAGAATTTTGTTAGGATGCAAATCTTGTGTTAATAAATCTCGAATTGTTCCACGTCCTCATGTTTTTGGTACTTTTTGTTCAAAGTGTAATATTTGCAGTTAATCAGTGGCGTAACAGCTGGTCCTGCAGGGCCCATAATGCAGGGGGAGGGGTAGAGAGCCAGGGGAGCCCGCGAACCCGTGAGCTAGAAATGATGAGAGGATACTAACGAGAATTGGTCCGGCAAGACAAGTTTTGTCGTAATATTAATTTTTTTAGATAAAATATTTTTATGCTCTACTAAAAATTTGTTATCCTGCCTAAAGATTCGTAGTAAACCAATGTCATTCATTTGTAATGTAGGTCAAAAATTAAAATTTAACTTATGCAAAGAATAAGAATAAGAATCTTTATTAGCCATTAAACATTTAAACAAACATGCAATAGGCTTTGTCATGATAAAACAATACATTAATGTCCAAAATTTGCATTCCAAAACAAGAAGAAATAGTCAGGTAACAATATCAATATCACAATCCATAAATTCTTTTACATTGTAAAGTGGGTTTTGTCGTAGCCATTTATTAATCACTAGTTTGAATCTTTTTACAGGTAACATTCTTATTTCATGAGGAAGTTTATTATATAATACACATCTTTGGTATATGTGGCTTTTATGAGTCTTAGATAATCTTATGTAAGGAGTCAGAAGATCAGAGTTTGATCTAGTATTATAATTGTGATTAAAGCTATTTTGATTAAAATTGACTAGATTTTTTAACATGAATCAAATTATAATAAATGTACAAAGAAGGTACAGTCATAATTTCAAAATTAATAAAGCTATCTCTGCAGGATTCTCTCTGTTGCAGTTCTGCAATTATTCTTATAGCCTTTTTTGCAGGATAAGTATCTTTTTTGCATTGCTACTATTACCCCACAGCATGACTCCGTAGCTAATAATAGAGTGAAATAGTCCGAAGTAAGTCATTATAAGTACTTGTTTGCTTACACAAAATTTAAGTTTTCTCAATAGATATACTCTGGAGGCTTTCCTGCATACCATTTCAACTTGCATTCCAGGTTAACTTACTATCTATACATAAGCCTAGTAATTTTACTGCTCTATTTTCACTACAATTATTGGCAAGTGAAAAATATATATATTCTGTTTTTTCATTATTTATTGATAAGCTTTTAGATTCGAACCAGGCTGTAGATAATTTAATACTTTCTGATAACATAGCAACTACATCTTCCTGTCTTTTTCAAAAGCACATCAAGGTTGTGTCATCTGCATACAAAATAGGTAAACAATTAGGTATCACACTGCAATATAGATCATTTATAAAAATCAAAAATAAAAACGGTCCCAATATTGACCCCTGCGGCACTCCTGCCTCTACCTTTAAAACTTCTGACTTCTTGTTATTAACTGTTACAACTTGTCTCCTATTTTCTAAGTAGGACATAATTACTTTTAGTTTGTCTCCTAATATGCCATAATAACGCAATTTACTTTCTAAAATTGAGTGAGAAATGCAATCAAATGCTTTTCGTAAATCTATAAGACAGACACCAGCGTTAAGCTTATTTTCAAAGGCTTCCAGTATTTTGTTTACAACAGTTTCTACTGCCATTATGGTCGAATGAGCTGGTTTGTACCCATATTGATGTGCAAGTAAGTAATTAGAGTTGATAGTAAGTTATTAGAGTTGAAATACTCATACAACTGAATAAACATACAAGCTTCAATAATTTTCCCAATAATTTTTATTATTTTCAATAATAAGTAAGATAGAGTGATAGTAAGTTATTAGAGTTGAAATACTCATACAACTGAATAAACATACAAGCTTCAATAATTTTTCCCATTATAGGTACTAATGCTATTGGTCGATAGCTATTTGGCTGTGTTCTATCACCTTTTTTATAAACTGGACTGATTTTGCTGAGTTTCAGGCATTCTGGAAATTTGCTACCCAACAGTACATTATTGATTAGGAAAGTTAGTGGTATCAATGAAACAAGATGAAACAAATATTCAGTATTTTAGTGTGAGGTAACTGTACGAAAAGCTTCAAATCAAATTGTCTTATGGTGTAAAAATTTTTAAATTAACTACTGTATAACAAATGAAAAAACAAACAAAAAGTAGCATTCCCAAGCGACAGCTTTAGCTGCACTGCTCAAGCTGCCCGACTCTAGCAGCGCTGTCTAGCGCTCTGGCCATCACAACTCTACTCCCATAACTGTAATATAAATGTTCACTCTGTCATTAGGGATTTCAAACTAGCAAACCATAGTAATTTATTGATCGTTGGATGTGATATAAGCTTTAATTTCTAATGATAAAATACGAAGACTTCTTTGAAGTTGAACAATCCAATACACATTAAAACAAGGTAGGTAAATTATTGGTCAAAGTTCTAGATCATTAATACGAGAGAAAGGTAAAAAAATCTTAAAATGAAAGTCATTTTGAGGGGGCCGAAAAAACTGTTACGCCACTGCAGTTAATTATTGTCAATGGTGGAGTAGGGAGTGACAGTATAAATTCTGCCCAGTATCCTACAGTATTCATTATTCTAATCAATACCTTTTTGCTTTTTTAATGAGTACTATAGGCTACAAGTGCAGATGAATTGGGATGAGTATTTTCCAGTTATATTTTTAATGCAACTTAGACACTTTTTTTTGTGAGGCTTCACATGATTGGTGACCCTGTGAAGAGTAAAAGTTTATGGATTTCATTTTGTGATAGTATTCTTTATGTTAGTCGATATAATTTCAACAATTCCATCTCATTTATTCAATAGACTGCAGTATATACCTACTTACTGAATGATAATGAAAAAGTCTTTTCAAATATAATCATCTACCAACATTTGGAATTCAGTTATAATCAACAAATTTACTGCATTTTTTTTCTGCGGATGATATTAATCCATCACATCGCAATACTCAGTACCCAGAGCGAAAATATTCTCTAGTATAGGTTTAATTACTAGTTTCAGAAAATGTGCTCTACTCCTAGAAAAATTCATTCAAAGTTATGATGCTGGCCCCACCCACTCAAGCAAATTAGTTCAAAATATATTAGAAAATCTATTTGGAAATTATGGCAAATAATGTGCTTAAAATGTGATAACAAGAAAAAACTTACAGTAATCCTTGAAGAACTTCAACCTTCAACTGAACAATAATTGTCTAATACAAAATACCACAATTGACAACTACATGTAGTTGTAAATAAATGTCGAGACCATTATTTCTCTTGTTCAATTAACCTCAAATCCATTAATCTACAATAGTTGGTGAATGAATTTCCCAAAGTTGAAATATTCTTATTTTTGAATATAAATATTTTTGAATTCTAAGTTTTGTTATGACTTCATTCTATACCAGTGGTCACCAAATGGCGGACCGCGGTCCATGGCGGATGGCGGCCGCTGTCATCATTACAGCTCTATTCACATAACCATTTTATAAAATGTTCTTTTGTTATCAAGGCTACCAATTTATAATAAATAGATTAATAGATTAATTTTCACTTTTTCCAGTGAAAATTATTGTATTCATGTAATTATTTCTTATTATTCTGTCTATAATAAATATATACTGTAGTATAAAATTTTTTGGTACTTTAAGTTCTACTCTAATTTGAATAATTTTATTATTACAAGATACACCTTACAATTTTATATCTACCGACAACATAGTTGAAACTCAGCGCATTTTTTCATCAAAACTATATTGTTTGATGATATAGTTGTGTCAAGCACAGAAGAGCCTTTGGCAACATGGCTGCCATTCACTGCTGCCAGTAGTCAAAATAGAAATTGTTCTAGTATAACCAAATTTAGGAAGAAATAGTACACACTTAGAATATTGTTATGATTTACTGTTATGATTATGTTAATACTGTTATGATTTGTGCTATCATATAATAATAATTGGAAAAATAGATTGATAAAAAAATTTTCATTTGTTTAATTAATATGATTGCAATTAGTGTATCAATGGTAGGTTGACTGAAGTGATTTTACCCTGGAATTCTGCACATGCGTAGTTAAACTCTCACTTCCCTACGCCATCTTGCAAGAGGCTATCTGCTCTTGGCACAACTATATTAGCCAAATATGATTGGACCTCTACGGTACCGGTGATTTTTGGTGTTACTAGTTACTGATATTCTTGATTATTCTAAAATGGTTACTATCAAAAATTTAATGGAGTTGGAGACGAAGTTCTGTCCAAAAGTAATACTATAAATATGTCATATTGGAGTATCATAGGTTGCTTAATAGCATACAATAATAATAAATGAAATATTGAGGATTCATATTCTGGAATATATGATTTGAATTGAGAATTGATAACTTATGATTATTGGTAACTGATAAATTATAAGAATTAACGATAAATTTCGAACAAATTTGCTTGAGTGGGTGGGGCCAGCATCATAACTTGGAATGCATTTTCAAGGTCAGGGAGTCGCGCATTTTTTTAAATGTGATATTCTGAAAGCACATTTTAAGCACATTTTTTGAGACCATTTCGAACGAATTTGCTTGAGTGGGTGGGGCCAGCATCATAACTTGGGATGCATTTTTCAAGGTCAAGGAGTCGCGCACATTTTTTAAAAATGTGATATTCAGGAAGCACATTTTAAGCACATTTTTTTGAGACCATTTCAAACGAATTTGCTTGAGTGGGTGGGGCCAGCATCATAACTTGGGATGCATTTTTCAAGGTCAAGGAGTCACGCACATTTTTTAAAAATGTGATATTCTGGAAGCACATTTTAGGCAGAATTTTTTGAGACCATTTCGAACGAATTTGCTTGAGTGGGTGGGGCCAGCATCATAACTTGGGATGCATTTTTCAAGGTCAAGGAGTCGCACATTTTTTTAAAAATGTGATATTCTGAAAGCACATTTTAAGCACATTTTTTTGAGACCATTTCGAACGAATTTGCTTGAGTGGGTGGGGCCAGCATCATAACTTGAAATGCATTTTTCAAGGTCAGGGAGTCGCGCACATTTTTAAAAATGTGATATTCTGAAAGCACATTTTAAGCACATTTTTTGAGACCATTTCGAACGAATTTGCTTGAGTGGGTAGGGCCAGCAATAACTTCGGATGCATTTTCAAGGTCAAGGAGTCACGCATTTTTAAAAATGTGATATTCTGGAAGCACATTTTAGGCACATTTTTTGAGACCATTTCGAACGAATTTGCTTGAGTGGGTGGGGCCAGCATCATAACTTGGGATGCATTTTTCAAGGTCAAGGAGTCGCATTTTTTAAAAATGTGATATTCTGAAAGCACATTTTAAGCACATTTTTTGAGACCATTTCGAACGAATTTGCTTGAGTGGGTGGGGCCAGCATCATAACTTGGAATGCATTTTTCAAGGTCAGGGAGTCGCACATTTTTTAAAAATGTGATATTCTGAAAGCACATTTTAAGCACATTTTTTTGAGACCATTTCGAACGAATTTGCTTGAGTGGGTGGGGCCAGCATCATAACTTGGGATGCATTTTTCAAGGTCAAGGAGTCGCGCACATTTTTTAAAATTTTGATATTCGGGAAGCACATTTTAAGCACATTTTTTTGAGACCATTTCAAACGAATTTGCTTGAGTGGGTGGGGCCAGCATCATAACTTGGGATGCATTTTTCAAGGTCAAGGAGTCACACACATTTTTTAAAAATGTGATATTCTGGAAGCACATTTTAGGCACATTTTTTTGAGACCATTTCGAACGAATTTGCTTGAGTGGGTGGGGCCAGCATCATAACTTGGGATGCATTTTTCAAGGTCAAGGAGTCGCGCACATTTTTTAAAAATGTGATATTCTGAAAGCACATTTTAAGCACATTTTTTTGAGACCATTTCGAACGAATTTGCTTGAGTGGGTGGGGCCAGCATCATAACTTGGAATGCATTTTTCAAGGTCAGGGAGTCGCGCACATTTTTTAAAAATGTGATATTCTGAAAGCACATTTTAAGCACATTTTTTTGAGACCATTTCGAACGAATTTGCTTGATTGGGTGGGGCCAGCATCATAACTTGGGATGCATTTTTCAAGGTCAAGGAGTCGCGCACATTTTTTTAAAATGTGATATTCTAAAAGCACATTTCAAGCACATTTTTTTGAGACCATTTCGAACGAATTTGCTTGAGTGGGTGGGGCCAGCATCATAACTTGGGATGCATTTTTCAAGGTCAAGGAGTCGCGCATTTTTTTAAAATGTGATATTCTAAAAGCACATTTCAAGCACATTTTTTTGAGACCATTTCGAACGAATTTGCTTGAGTGGGTGGGGCCAGCATCATAACTTGGGATGCATTTTTCAAGGTCAAGGAGTCGCGCACATTTTTTAAAAATGTGATATTCTGAAAGCACATTTTAAGCACATTTTTTTGAGACCATTTCGAACAAATTTGCTTGAGTGGGTGGGGCTGACCGTGAAGCTGGCCCCACCCACCAACGGTATCAATTTTCAAGGTCAAGGAGTCGAGCACATTTTTTTTTAATGTGATATTCAGAAAGCACATTTTAAGCACATTTTTTTGGTACCATTTATAAAAAATGTGCTTGAGTGGGTGGGGCCAGCTTCACGGTGGTCAACTTCTGGATTACACATGAGTTTCAGTAATAACATTTATTGTGTTCTTCAATATTCCGGTTTTTCATTGTATCTATTTTCTATTGTTTCAGGTCAGCAAAGAAAACTGTAGCTGAAGATGTCCAACAGGAGGAAAAACGGAGGTTCATATTTCTCTAAATTCGTTCTTGAAATAGTTTCCATACAGAGGTGATTCCATATAGTATAGAGAACAGTGCCTTTGTACAATTTATTAATAGGACATTTTTTAGTATTGATAGGAAACTAACCACTAGGCTAATTCTTGAACATTTGTAAAGTGCTGCTCTCATTATTTTTAAAAGTAATTATTATGTGTTCTGAATGATGAATCTCATATCAACATAAAATACAGTGTTTCAAAAAGGACGCACATCAAAGTGTGTTACATTGAAAGTTACAAACATTTATGTGTTTTTTATTTTGTCTCTTTTAATATGAATTTAATAACCTTATTAGCTAATGGCTCACAAACAGTGAGTCATTCTATTGATAATACAAAGTCTATTGTCTATTGTAAATATTGTTGTGCAAACTTAAATAGCTTTGATTTTGTATGATGAAAATATTGATTTTAGGTTGAACAATAAAAGTTTTATTATTTTCTACTCTGATTCATCATACATTTGCATGTGGAACCTATAAGTAATACACGATAAACTGTCTCAAAACAATTTATCATTGTCTCAAGACAAATTGTTTTGTGATAAAAATTATTCACCAATAATTATAATTATAAGATGTAATTAGAAAATTGTAACAATACTGTTGTCATCTTCAGAAACAGTTCAAAAAATGTGTACAAAACATATGGTTGATATTTTACAATATTGAAAAAATATTTTTTCATAAATGAATTTTGTTTCAAAACAATAATTTATCAATATTGATAAAATTTTGGTACAATATTTTGCAATATTGGCATCATTTTGTATATATATTTATAAATATACATTGAATATTGTATCAATATTGTAGACATCTCCACAAACAGTTAAAATAATATGTAGAAAATATATGCTTGATATTTTACAATATTGGATAAATATTTCTCCATATATATCATTTGTTTCAAAACAATAATTTATCAATATTGATAAAATTTTGGTACAATATTTTGCAATATTGGCATCATTTTGTATATATATTTATAAATATACATTGAATATTGTAGACATCTCCACAAACAGTTGAAAAAATATGTACAAAATATATGCTTGATATTTTACAATATTGGATAAATATTTTTCCATATATAACATTTGTTTCAAAACAATAATTTATTAATATTGATAAAATTTTGAGACAACATTTTTCAATAATGCAAACATATTGAATCAATATATTTTGCAATATTGCCCAAATATTTTTCTGCTCATTGGGTCATGTTCAATCGGAAGAAACGAACAAGGTCATAAATTCCGTTGCCAAAATACAGTCAGCTAAAGCATTGGAGAATAGTAAAGCAAATGCTGGAATTTGCTTGTCATTGCAACCAGAACAACCTGATGATGATTTGTCTGATTTCGTGATAAATTCCATATTGCAAAGACCATCTCTGACTAAATTACCAAAAAGCAAATGGAAAAAACCTTGAAAACTAAAACAACAATTCAGGTGCAAAATCATTGAATAATGCTGGTGGAAACATCTTTCCACTCCATCCAATGAAAAAGTGAAAAGTAGGTAGCTCCAATTCTAGTGTTAAAAATCGGATTGTTGTGCTCTCTTCAGATTGGCACGCCTGACGTGCTAGGTGGAACAAGTTTACGTCAGCTCTGAGTTTTAATTCATTTTAAATATTTTAAAGCATAATTAAGTGAGTTATCTATTACTAATGAAAAATAAAAGTTGTGCTGTGTTGTGGATGTGAATCAATATCAAACAATTTTTTATGGATCTGTTCGTGGTATACTAAGTTAGTTACGACAGCGAGGTTAGGTTAGGTTTTGATTGACTTATTGCTGCAGAGAGTAAGTTGGCGCCTTTTTCTGCCTTACCGGTAAATCGTGATAAAGACGTTACAGCACTGCTGTTGTCGATTCATTGACTGTGTGACAGTTAGGGTTTTGACTGCTACAAACATTTTTTGGCGATAGAAGATAAGAGCTTATCTATGATAGTGTTGTTACCCTATAAAGCATTTACGGATCTCTATCTCTCTACTTTACTTTGTCTCTCTCAATTTTATTTCTTTGTCTTTTGAAGGTCAGCTGTTTGTTATTGACACTTGTTGATCCCTTTCGATAGACTGTAACTCTTTCATATACAGTAATACAAATAGTGAACGATTAAAGATGAACTCAGAAATAAAATCATGTAAAACTTCCAAGGGCAACCCGGCAATACTGTATAAGGGATTTAAGTTCAGGAAAGCACCGTCAACAAGTAATGGTGACGTATGGCGATGTTTAACAAAAGGGTGTTCGGCCTCACTCATAACAAATACCAATATGTCTATTGTGCGAGATGTTCCTGGCACGCACTCGCATGATTCATTCGAGGACACAGAAGATCACGTGTCACTGTCTTCTGCTCCCAGCACACCTATTAATTCCAATCAATAGGAACACCTATCAACAATTAACACCTATCAATATTAACACCTATCAATCACTCGATGGAACTGGACATCCGTCTGATGGAGATGTCAGGGTCCGAGTCACAAGAGCGGAAAAGCGCGGAAAATGTTTCTCCAACATCGCAGAGCAGCGCCCTCATCGATCGATTGAGTGGATTCCTGAGATCGGAGCTTCTTGCTGATGCTGATATAGATTGTTTTTGTAATTTCCTAACTGAATCTTTTCCAGGCAATTATATTGTTTAACCAGCAGTAACAACAATGATTATTAATGATGAAGGAGCGGATTTATCGTTTTTGAATAGGATAATTGAACAGCATAATATTATTGTCTTTGTTGTGAACGATAGTCTCCAATCAGGAATTAATGACGGATTGTCAGGCTCGCATTGGAGTATAGTACTTTATGACAATGCCCAAAAACAATTTTACAGTTTAGACTCAATGGGCAAATATAATGATAAGTTTTCAGCAGCATTAGTTAAAAGACTTAGTAGCATAGTCAACACTGATGAATTGATCAAACTACACTGTTTTCAACAAACTAACCAATTTGATTGTGGGGTAATTGCCTTGTATTTTATAGAAGAGGTATTCAAATTTCGCAAACTGAATAGGACAAAATGTTTTAAGGAGGGTTTACTGGTGAACTCTCATTTCAATATTTTTTAGTACAGATGGAGATTACTTAGTAATATATGTATGTTTCTGAAACCAAAGTCAGAGTCAAATGTTGCGTCACATGTATCATTAACTAGATCGATAAGTAATGTAAATGAGTCTAACTTGTCCACTCCTGAGATCAGCTCTGATTATCCTAGAGTTGAACATAAGACGATGAGAGTGAATAGAGAGAGATGTAGCAGGGGATTAGTAAAGATTTTTGGGAGTAGTCATGGCCGTGACATTGTTAATTGCTTTGAATCTGATTTCGGGCATTCGGTCAGTGGGTTTGTTAAACCAGGAGCTAAATTTAATTCCATAGCAACTAACATCACGACTGAGAGTAAGGATCTCTCCAAAAGCGATCATGTAATTATTATGGGAGGGGCCAATGATGTTTATTGCAACCAGTCTACAGTCTTTCTAAAACGTTTATTGCCTCTTCTTCTTATGATGAATTTCACAAATGTCTTTGTTACGACGATACCTATCCGATATGACCTTCCTGACTGGTCATGTGTTAACCGCGAGATTCGAAAAATCAATAGAAAAATAAAAAGAATCTGTGAAAAGATTAATCATGTGAAAATTATTGATATTACAGACCTTGAGACAGACAAGTTCACCAGACATGGGTTACACTTAAATAAAAAGGAAAGATTGCAGTCGCAGAAAAATAAAATATTCAATTGATCAAACATATGTAAATGATACAGCCATCAGTTTAGGATTTCATAGCTCTGCGAGAAACTAGAATATGGTCCTGCTTATGAAAAGAAAGAAATTAAACGTTTAGTTTGGCAGGACCTAAGTACAATTAGATATAGGTATAATTTCCTACACTACAACATACAAGGAATAAAATCTAAACTTGACGAAATAGAAGTTCTGTTAAGCAGCAATTTAAATAATGTAAAAATAATTTCTTTTAATGAGCATTGGGTTCAATCTGAAGATGCATCACTATTGAATAGCCTCCCGAAATTTGTAGTTGCTAGCTCCTATCACAGACGCAATGTTAAAAGAGGAGGTTCCTCTCTCCTTGTACATCAAGATTTAACCTTTTTACCCAGAAATGACCTCTCAGTTTTTAATGTTGAACTTAGTTTTGAAGGATCTTATGTTGAAATAGTTTCTTTAAATTCTCTAATTATATCTATTTACAGGATCTTATGTTGAAATAGTTTCTTTAAATTCTCTAATTATATCTATTTACAGGATCCCTGGCCGACTACATTCCTTAGTGTTTCTCGAGCAGCTTGACAAACTTCTAGGTAAATTATCTAAATCCGACATGGCAAAATCTATTGTGATTGCTGCTGATTTCAATATCGATATATTGATTAAGAATGAAATATCCACTAGGTTCATGAATGTTGTTAGATGTCACGGTTTAAATTTTAATTTTTCGGATCCTACAAGAATAACAAATCAGAGTCAAACGTGCATTGACAATATTTTAACTTCCTTGAACTGCAAAGTAAACTCCAATAGTATAGTAGACCTTGGCCTATCGGATCATAATGCATTACTATTGGAATTGCCCCAAATAAAAAACAATTACAGTAATAAACACAATTCGAAGAGTAGAATTTTTAGTAGGTCGGCACTGGATAGTTTCAATGAGGGTCTCTCAAGAACGAGTTGGAACTTTGATCATGAAAATAATGTCAATACCAATTTCAGCAGCTTTCTTAAAGAGTTGCTTCTCCAATTCAATGAATCGTTCCCGATTAAGATTTTATGCTTGAAGAGGAAGTCTTCGAATGACTCTATAAAGACGTGGATGACTACGGGTATTAGGATTTCTAGTGAGCGGAAACGTACAATTCTACAATTAGCTAAACATACTAATGACACTAATCTCCTGAACTATGCTAAATTATACAGGGCTATTTTAAAGAAAGTTGTCAATGCTGCTAAAAAAATGTCTAATAATGAATATATTTTAAATTCTGAGAACAAAAGTAAAGCCTCATGGCAAGTAGTTGAAAATGAGATAGGAATAAATAAGCAAAATAATAAGAATATGGATGACGGACTGGGCGTATCTGGAAGACAAATTGCAGAAAACTTCAATAATATTTTTACAAACTTGGAATCTGATCTAAATCTCCCCAATGTGAGTGAAACAGGGATTCATGAAAGATTTAAAGCTAAATTTAAAAATACTCAACCCTTAGAATTCACTACGGTGACTGTCTCCGAAGTGAAAAATATCATCAGGTCATTAAAAAATTCTAAATCAGTCGGAAGGGATGAAATACCAGTTAAACTATTGAAGCATGCTAGTGAGGTGATCGCCGAGCCTATAGCTTTATTGATAAATCAATGCCTTGTACAGGGTGTGTACCCGGATCGTATAAAATATTCTGAAGTTATCCCAGTCTTTAAAAAAGGGGAAAGGAAATCTTATAATAATTATAGGCCTATCGCTCTTCAATCCAACATTTCAGAAATATTTGAAAAAGTAATTAATCAACAATTATCCAAATTTCTCATAAAAAATAATATAATTGTTGACGAGCAGTTCGGATTTAGAAAAGGCCTCAGTACTGAAAACGCTATCATAGCTTTTGTAAACAAGGTAGCACAAGCCTTGGATGATGGTCACCAAACAGCTGGCTTATTCTGTGACTTATCTAAGGCATTCCAATGTATAAACCATTCCTTACTAATAGAGAAACTGAGAGATTATAATATTACTGGAAATAGTCTTAACTTATTCAAATCTTATCTAAAAAATCGAAAACAACGTACTCGTGTGTATAAAAATGATATAATACAGTATTCGAGCTGGAAAGAAATTAGAATAGGACTTCCTCAAGGGTCAATACTGGGCCCGGTTCTATTCACTTTATACATAAACGACTTACCTAAAGCTATATCATCTGACATAATTCTTTACGCCGATGACACGACTGCAATTATAAAAGAGAAAAATATCCCAGATCTGTCAAACCTAACTGAAGAACTCACTACACGTTTAAAAACTTGGTTCTCTGGAAATGGCCTACTGTTGAACACTGACAAGACTACCTCAATTCATTTCAAAACAGCCAATAGAACAGATTGTATAACTAATACGGCAGACATCAGCAATAACGTAAATGGTCAAAAGTTCTTAGGATTATACATTGACCCCTTTCTAAAATGGGAAACTCACATCGATAAAGTAGCAGCTAAACTCAGCTCCATAAATTATCTTTTCAGTATTCTAGCAAATTCAGTCTCCTTAGATGTGATAAAAATGGTTTACTTTGCATACGTGCATTCAATTATAAAATATGGTATAACAGTCTGGGGAAATTCTAGTTCGGCAAGTAAAGTCTTACTCCTTCAAAAAAGAATTGTCGGATCAATTCTCAAGACTGATAGAAGAGCAAGCTGTAGGCCTCTTTTTAAGGAATTGGGTTTCCTAACAGTTACCAGTATATATATACTTGAATTTGTACATTTGTTCACATTTGTACATAAGAATAAAACGGTATATGAACTTAATTCCTTTTCTCATAATTATAGTACACGTGGAATCCAACAACAATTGTATAGGTACCCAAATCAGAGGCTGCAACTCTATAAAAGATGCCCACATTATGCAGGTTTGAAACTTTATAATAAACTACCAGTAACTGTAAAAATTTAAACTTCAACAGATTTAAACAGAAACTGAAGACTCACTTTTTGCTGAAATCCTATTACAATTTAGAAGAGTTTTTTGAGGACCCCTTGAGTGATTTTTGCTGACCTGTATGAATGTAACTCGAAGGAACTTATATTAATAATCGTCTAATATATTTAACCTTTATTGTATTTTAACCGCCTTTAATTTTAATTACAATTATTGACTGATTGAAAATTATTGTTAAGAAATTACTGTTTTAAAATTATTGTAAAATTTGACGAGACATCTGCCTTGGCAGTCACTCTGCATTTCTGGCGTTTTATGTCAATAAATATATTTATTTATTTATTCAGATGACAATTTGATTGAGAGCACATCTTCATTGATGTCACATGAAGAGAAAGAAAAGCAAGAGAATAGTGCAATCAAAGAAAAGCAAGACTTTCCCAAACCTACTACTCTAAAAGTTGATTCCTCCCCAAAAGACACAAAAGTGTGTAGCATTTGTGGGGATTTCAAAGGCAACAGCGTGCAAAAGATTTTCTTGCACAAGAAAACTTGCTCTTAAAAAGGCCATTCCAATGCAAATATTGATGTTTCCATAATAAGGGAGTCAAAAAAAGAAGCTACATTCAACATGCATTTATTTTATATCATGTCTGCAATCAACAACCACCAACTACCTACTTTGTTAAAACATAATAATGACAATTTGGATCCTCAAGAGCCACCATGACAACCTACCAAGACAAATGTTGTCTAACCCCTGTGGGTTGGGGGACCAGAGTCAACAAGATGGACTCTGATGATGGAAGGACTAGAATACACCCACAGTATCCCCTGCTTGATCGTAAGAGGCGACTAGAAGGCGACAAAAGGGCCCTCTTTTCCCAAAGCCCTTATTCCTCCTCCCTTCTTCCTACACTTCTTCACCTACACAAGCTTTGAATCTTCTTCTACTTCTAGAATGGTATTTTATCAAATGACTTAGCTTTGTACCAGTCTCTTTTCAACACTTTTTCAGACTTATTAGTAATAGGCTATAGACCTAAAATATTTGCTGCCACCTACTCTCACTAGTTTTAAACAAATAGGTAATAACAAAAAATTTAGTTCAGTGTGAATAATAATCTATGCTTCAATAACACAGGTATGACCATCAAACAAGTGGGTACGCGACAAAGTGTCTCTCCGACAGCCATTCCCCTTTTAAAGCCAGTTTTTAGGAGACCGGTTGACGGAGACAACTGGTCTCCTTTCCAAGCAGGTTTTAGACGCGGATACACTTTGACGGCAGCGCTCCAGGGGAATGGTTGTCGGGCACGGGCCCGACAGCCATCAGTCTCCTTCTTTCTAGTAGGGGAACAGATGTCGGGTATACACTTTGACGGCAACGCTCTAGGGGTCCCGTTGTCGGTTGCGATCCCGACAAACTGTCCCCTCATAACATCACATGAAATCACAATTCCGGTTAGGTCTATTTTAGTGCATTTCATTTAAAAAAATGTACTATTGGTCTTGCCCTAACAACGAAAATTTATGATGTGATATATTTTTTACACGTTTTCGAGTCCCTAGAACACAAATTTGATGTCCGTTCAAATTCATATATGTATATATATGCTTCAGCAGCCGAAATATCCCTGGCTCAAAAATGTAAGTTAAGTCTAGTTTCTAAATGTACAAGTGTCTACAATTCTACAAGTGTCTCCATTTATATAACACTAACACTATATAACACTATATATATATGTACAGATTCCTATGAAGTCGATAACTCCCGAAGGGCTCGTTGGAAAGCGACCAAATTTTGCAAAGGAATTATCAGTGTTAATATCTCGGTCAAGTCCGTTAAACAGTCAAATTGGTTCAAGGGTAGGGGGTGAAATCAGGGGATGAAAAATTGAAAAATCACTACAAATCGACCAAAATCGTTTTTCGATTTGAAAATTGGTGTGTATAATACCCTTATTATGCCCTACAATTTGAGCCATCAACGAAACAAATCCAATAAAAAATGGCGGAGAAAATGGCAAATAATATGCCAAAAATGGTATTTTTCATGGGTTTTTTCGAAAACGGCACCTTTGAATTTATACCCTGAAAAGCTCATTACAAGTCATATGGTTTGAGCCACCATAGAATTGCATTTGAAATGCACTCTTTCCGACCGCCAGCTGCCGAAGCGAATTTCTTTGAAAATTAGAAATGAAGTCACATGAATAGAATTGTTACAGTCACCAAGTTTCATGTCTTCTCATTTCAATAGAATTAAATATTCCTTATTCAGGCATAATCCCAAGTACTGCGTATAATGGCTGTTATCGTTAGCTGACCTACGCTATCCAGCTGGAGTAAATGGAGTTACATTCAATATAACACATGTTCATGACAAAAAATTGTGAGAGGTGATCATATCAATTTTTAATTTATTTTTTACAATATCATATTCATGTAATTCAACAGTTCGGCCGCAGCTTCAGAGAAAAGCTCGGTACCAGATATTTCTATTTAATGCCCCAATTATCATATGTTTGCCTAGCTCCATCAGGACCTCCTAAATACCTCCTTAATCTATTAATTGACCAAACGTAAGTGAGGTCTAGATTCAAAACGACGATTTTGAATTTTTTATGTTTGTTCCACGTTTACAACGAAATTCATTGCGTTCACGGTGGCAATACATTGTGATGAAATTGGACAGGAATGTTCTGTTGAAATTGTGCGATGATGTATGTATAAAGTTATTTGAAATATGTCATTTCAAGGATAATATGAAAGGAAAAGGAATTACCTGTGTACTAAAATAATATTACTATATACCGGTACATTAAGTAGTAGTTCACAGTACTACTAGGATTCATTCAGAAATTGAAAGTTGAAATTTATACAGAGGTTGGAAAATCAACCCATATTTTCATCGAGCGAAAATCTGATCTACTTTACAACAGATACTAGGATACTAATGTGTTCTATTAACTGTGTACTTGACCATCTTTGCAGTATTGGAATAATAATAGAACGAATAATAGTTTGAATGCGTATGATGCTAACAAACCAGCATCAAATACTAGATAGATACTAGATAACTAGATTACTAGTTATCTTTTATTTAGCTGATATTCATGACTTTTTTTTAGTCAATATACTTATTGATATTCTTTTACAATATCAATGTCATCACTTCAAAAGTTATGAAATGGTTTGAAATCAAGTTATTGGAATTCTAAAGTAAATTAGAAAAGGTGCATCTGTGCATCCTATCCGTGAGGCGGTGCGGTCGCAGCAGCAGAGCGAAGCTCGTTGCCCCGATATTTATAAGTATTAGATAACAGTTGGACGTATTTCATGAAGTGGAACACGAATAGTAGATCTATGTTCGTTTTTATCAATGTATAAAATTGCATTTGTTGAACGAGCGAAGCGAGTTTCTACTTCTGACTCAACGATCAATTCGTTGTCTGTCTTTTCGTAAGTTCGTTCGTTTGTGTGTTCGACAATAATTCACGAACGCCTTCTTTAATCAGCTTCAAATTCAAAACATATATTCTTCGAACCTTTATACAGGTCAAGTTCGTTGGACAATGAAATCGACCGACTTATCATCCTTTTTCAGGCGAAAAAAATAAGCTCTCAGCAACGGTATATCTATAGATACTCCCGTACCTATTATATTTCATCACAATAATCACGGCTGAAAAGAATGACATATGGAAAATTTTGAAAATCCATCTGATTTCAATAGAAAAGCTGATTAAAAATTAGCGGCAAATTTGAAGATATTATCTTGAGAAATAATAATGTTCTCAAATCAAGGGAACTTTCATGTGAAGTCATAAATTGATCTCTAGTTTGAACATGTGATAGAAGTCTTTATTTTAACAGCTGACAATAGGCGACAAATTTGAATATTATTCTACCATTGACAATAATTCTTACAGTATTTTTGTTGAAAAGAGTAGGTTATATTATGTCGTTCCATTTGATTTCCATGTTTTGATCATCCAAACTGATAAAATGTCAGCCGTGCTTTACTACGGCATTTAAAAAATGTTATTAAGGGGATTAATAATAATTTATTCATTTGATTTATCCGAATGAATTTACTGAACTATTGCAAAATACCATATATTTGAAAGAAGCTCTAATTGTAGAATTAGGGCTGTGGCGTAAATTATTTTTAAATAAGAATTTGCAAATAGATGACTTGGAGGAAATTCTAATGCCACGTTTACACCGGATTGTTAATAACATTAGTTAATAACGTTTTTGAATAATGTATTATTATATAGACTTATATATTATGTAACTCATCATATTAACTAATGTTATTAACATTCCGGTGTAAACGTGGCTTTAGTAGCTAAACTTTCTTGGAGGCAGATATTTTTCAAAGTGATATTGATTTTTTCCAAGATTACATTGCTCATCCAAAGTGTTTTTCCATTAAATACAGCATCTGTTGAGAGATCGAATAGTAGGTTTTTCGTCGTAGGGTAAAGAAAGATACAGCTCAGGAGCACAACGGGAGAGGGAAGAATGATGGTATCGTGCCTAATGAGAGTCCATCGTGAATTTAAAAAAGAAGGACCAAAGAGTATTGGATAAGTTCAAAAAGAATCATTTAACTGAAACTTAGTTAAAATGTTTTATTTCACCTTGATTAACCTAGGAATTCACCTTGATTAACCTATGAATTTACCTTGGACTTTGGATTTGCTGGAATGTTATCAAAACTATAATTATTTTGAATCCAGGGTTTTCTGCACTCTAGACACACATTTCGCAATAATATCATACAGAGCTAAGACGCCATTCCTAGTAATGAAATTTAATGGTGATAGATTATTTGTGTTGAACAACTTTGCAAGGTGATTAAATTATATCTATATTCTAAACACCCACCCACCCACCGAGTGTTTGGAGGAGATTCAATCTTTTAGGTATTATGATTCTTTGTATCCTTATTCAAATACCTGAGAGTCCTTGTGAAAAAAATAGAAATTCATGAACTGGCGTTTGAAATACATTCAGTTTCTATAAATTATTAGATATTAATCAATTGATTGGTGATATCAACATATAATACTATAGATTTTGAAAACTCCATATTTTTTTACAAGAATTATTCCGTTACCTTGAAAGTTTGTAACTTTGAATTGTGAATTATTTCATTCGTACTTCAAAATCCCTCAAAGCGAAATTAAGTTCTCTTAAATTTGATACCAAATTCACACTTCTATGTCCAGTGGTTCATGGCCACCACAGACATAAATTTCTAAACACGTAGGCTCTATTGTACTCTGGGCGCCGGTAGTTTCGGAAAGCACCCTTTACCAAATTATTCCAGCTCGTTGCATACGATTTTTTGTTTTCTAGGGTGGATGTCAAAACATCCGTTGTTGTAAAATAAACAACGGTCCTCTATAATCTTTGCTATCCAATGACTTCTACGATGACTTCCATCTCACCTTCTGTCCCATTCTGAGGGCTGCCTCAGAGTGCTTCAACACAATAGAAACATCTATTCAATAACAGTAGTTGAGAATTGTTTTACCAGAATCCTATCCAATTCTCAACTTCTACCTACATAGTTTTGATGAATAACGTGATATGTGCTTCATGTAATATTCAATATTTTCATTCAATATGTATAACTATCATATCACATTCACAACTACTGGTACTCAACAAGTGAAAGTTATCAAGGCTTGGAAAAAGTAGAAGCAATTATTACTGCTTAATGATACAATATCCGATAATATCAGAAGGCATTGAATTCTCGATTTTGCAAATGAAATTTTCTAGGAGTAACTTAGGCTATTCCTACTGTGACAAAATACTATCGCATGTTGTGTACAGTCAAGTAAGGTTTTCCTATTTCATCCTTTAAATACGAAATAAAGAAATACTAATTAATTATTTTTGATATTCCTTATAAGATTTATAGTTTTTATATTCTCATTACAATTTCTGTGCAAAAAATCCCCCCACACCAACTATCGATCAATCTACCTATTTGCTCATCCTATGTACCCGAAATCGATTGTAGGTCAACACTGTCCATATCAGGTTCCGTACATGTAAAGTTCATTACCCTTACCCTGTAGACTGTAGACCATCATCACATGTTCATTAGGAAATATTTTTGAAGGAAGCAGACATTGACATAATAAGCAGAATCTTGACACTGAGATACTACTTCCAATTCTAAAAATAATACATCCTGCCCATTCACTGAATTCAACAATCTATCTGGACTCCCAAGCTCCACAGATACAGTACTATGGGGTTTTCCAACTCAACAACCCTAATTAGCGATGAGAACAGCTCCCTAGTCTGGTCTAGGTAGAGGCCTGTCGAAAATAGCATCTATTCTTTAATCTCAAAACGAACATCCAAAACTCAATGATCCGTACATTGATCTATCCAATTATACATTGTTTGGTTTAGTGCAAGGGTAGTGGACGTGTTATTTTTTGAATTATTAGTAGCAGCAGTATACGAGTGTCAAGATTCTGCTTATGTTGAGTATCTCATTAATAACTTGAGGTTACTACGAGCTAACTCATTCACTCTAATTGGTTATTTGGGCTGAAAGGAATAATAGTACACAGTAGAATATTATGTTGATTTTAATGACTAAATAATTTCTAGTTACTCCCTGGAATGTCACCTATTGTTCGAGTTTATTAGAGGTATTTAATTGGCTGAGCGAAAGTAATGATTTGCGAATTCAGAATTCTTATAGAGTGAGAACGTAAAATAACAGTAATTTAAAAAATATATAAATACTTCTTTAAACAAACCAAAAAGAAGAAAATAACTTTCTTGATCACACTATTAGTTAATAGGAATTCTTTCTCTTATATTTCTTTAAAAAGTATTCAAATACAACTCATACGTTGATAGGAATTCCCTCTCTTATATTAAAAAAATATATATATTCAAATACAACTCAAAGGAAAGAATTGTGGCTCGAAACTAGAATTTTGAATGTATTTATTGAGCAAATATTTCTACTTTTTAAAGCTTAATTTGTCTTGAGACACACTTTTTTCGTTTGAATTGTATTTGAATACTTTTTTCAGAAATATAAGAGAGGCCTATCAACCAATAGTGTCATCAAGAAAGTTATTTTCTTCTTTTTAGTGCATTTAAAAAAGTGTTTATATTTTTTCAAAATTAGGCTACTAATTAAATAGGCTACTATTATACTGTTATTTTCATCTTTTACTTTTCATTTTAAATTATGACCAAATTATAATATTTTGAGTGGAATAATCCAGAAGCGAGTCCTAGAACACAGAGACTTTGGAGTTGAAAGGCAAAAAATTAAAATAACATAATTATGATGTGTACAGCTGATAAACACATAGCTTCAGATCTTTCGATTAAGGTCATAGGACAAGATCTTTCGATTAAGTTAAATAGTGTTCATGATTCACTCAAGGATAAAATGTGAGGTTTTTTAATCATACCCTGTGCACTGTAACGCAGTTGTGGTGGGAAGAAACTTTAAATTAAATTATTTGATCCTTGTATAGATTTATACCTGACCTTATATTATTTCAGATGGGCAATAAGAAGATATCAAAACTTAAAATATTTATAGGTTAATATAATAAATTCTGAAATCATCAAAATTACACACCCGACATAATACAAGGGGATTGTGAATGTAAGAGAATTCAAAATCAAACCACCACGAAAGAAATGGATCTCATCTTTAGAATTGTGACAGAGGTGATTATAAATTAATAACGAAAAGTTATAGTAGCGACATCCCTTGGTTTATTTCTAAAAACCAGAATAAATAAAATCAAAAGATAATAGCAATTGGATACCGGAAATACAAATTACATTATTTTTAGAAATACGGGTTACAATCAGTTACTTAAATATGTTAGTATACATAAATACCTGGTGTGGTGAGGGCCCCCCATAAACTTTCACACTATGTATCACTATTGCCTTTTAATTGCACTTCACTTGGTTGATAAAATATTGGTTTCGATGGAAATTTGAATCTGATCCTTCTGACGTTTTTCTTTGTAATCCTGATGTGTAGAAGTCCGGGTTTCCTTGGGGTTTTTAACGAGATACCCTTGATCCATCTGCGAAGTCCATGCTACAGTATTGGTTTCCCGGTTAATTTCAGCGAGGTGGATACATCCAGGTTGATACATCGACCGTTTAAGTGAATAAATGTTACAAACAAGTTGAGGTATCGAAAACTCAATTTTTTAATGAAGAGAAGCTTCTTATAATTTTTTAAATGAAAAGGATAATAAAGCATCTTTAGAAAATTAAACAAATTTAAGAGAAAAAAGTACCGAGAGTTTATAATGAAAAGAAAAGATTATTTCAAAACTTTAGAATATCCAAAAGAAGATCATATTAATTTAATTTTACAATGAAATTTAGTAAACCAAGTTAATAACAATTTAATTAATGTGACTACATCCTGTACTTCAAAGAACTTTCAACAAATCTTATAGAAGAAAGAAAATGTCTATCTGAACTGGTTGAGAGCTAGATTCGAAGTGAATTGAAATTAATAGAGGAGCAAACAATACAAGGCTATCCCCACTCCTAAGCAACTGTCGATCAAGCAGAATTTTGTTCAAGAAAGAGAGTGACTGAGCAACATACAAAGTAATGAAAAAGGAGGAAAAATAAAGAGAGAAATCTACTAAAAGAATAAGCTTGTAATTGCAAGAACAATGATAAAGTTGTTTTTTGAGTAATTCGAAAAACAATTTTATCAAGTAATGGAAAAATTTTTTAACGTTTTTGGTTGAAAAACAAGATAAATGAATCATGTTATTTCATAGCGTTACAGCACCACAATTACAGAAATGAGTTTTTGAAGATTTTCCCACCAATACTTTCCAGTTTTACTTTTACCAATGTTTTTCTGCACATCAATAAGCACATTTTTCCGCTCTATAATCTATATTTATGACGGAAGAAATAGAATAATTCTACCAATGGAAAAATTGAAAATATTCTCTTTTAACGATCAAAACCATCAATGGGAATCATTAAAAAATCGCACCCTCCTCAACTAGCAAAGTGATAAACGCTATATTAAACTCGAAAATGCAAAACTTTGCCCCCCGGATCCCCTTTTAATTTAGGGGAGTTGAAAACCCTTAGTGGTAATTGTATTTTCTCTGTATCCTAAGATAAAAGACTATTTTCTACAATTTGAGCCCAAATGCAACTTTTCCCATCAATGGCTTCTGAGGTAGTCGCAATTGAACACAAAAATAGAGTGTTTCTCGGTATATGGTGTGAGATGTTATTTCGATCAAGCCTGCTTGGATAATGTAGGCTTTTAATTGATAGCCATGAAAAAAAATTCTTACGATTGATTTTGTTGTCCAATACACTTCCCATGAGATGATGATATAAAACCCAGGAACCCAGGTGTGCTGTGCATAGACAAGAAAGAAATAATTTGGATAATTAAATGAGTTTATGAAAGTCTTTGAGCAGAAGGGTGAATTGTGTTTGACTGTCATGATAACCAGCTATTTTTATGGGCTCTATTTGAAACTTTATATGTATAACTTAATAAAATATTTAAAAAAAACTACCTGTAACCGATTTTGGTAAAGTTCCAACTTTGAAAAAGTAATTGTAACATTTTTAGGCCCTCATGAACCCTCATAGAGTAGCTTTTATTTTCTCTATATTTGAAAGTCACGCCAAATCTTTGGAGGGGGAACGCACCAATCTCAGTTAAATGAAGACACCATTTTTGGTGAAATGAATTTCTGCTGGAAATTCCCAGAAGCCCCACCCCCACTTTCACCCATAGAGTATTTATTTATCAATATAATAATATTTAATATTCTCACTCCTTGAAACCTTGGAGACTGATACTAGAATTGTAGTATTTAGATACTAGCTACTAGTATCCGTATAGAGACTGTGTAAAGTCCATAGTGTCCGTTGCCAATATTGCAGACTCCACGATTTTTGTAGGTATGTCAGGTTTCTTGTCAACCCTATAAATATCAATAAAAAACACATTTTGCGCAAGGACACATCACAGTGTTTATCAAGTCCAGCAAAGTTTATAAATACGACAAAAAACTAGATGTGAAAAATGGATGTTTGAATTGACAGTGGATGTGGACCCCAAGTGGATGGAGATCCGGCGGTTAAAACAGCTGTAAGGCCGGTATTAGACGGTAATATTCCTATAATCACTTAAAATCATATTTGAAGAGATGGAATTATGAGATAATTATTTTCATAATAGAAATATTACCGTGTAATGCCGGCCTAAACTGGCATGTTGATCAATGATGATTGTAATTTATCAGTTGATGAGAACCCTTACAGAGACCTAATACTCACTGGATGACCATTGGTAAGAATCATTTCACAACAGTATGCTGAGACGTAAAATCTCCTTGTCTGTCGACATACCTTTGCCAAACATTCAAATTCTAATGTGATATAACACTTAAGACAAAGATTATTTGTATAATTTGCTCATTAGTCACACTTTTGCTAAGAGGAACAAATGACATTGAAAATTTATTTATAAACCGAATTTTTAAACCAATGAAAACTGACAAATCGGCATAGGTGGATTTTAGTTTGGAAATGCAGCCGCAGCTTCAGAGCTCCATGCCCAAATATTATGATTCAAGAAAGACAATCACAATGCACCCTAAACCTAAAATAAGGAAATCAATGTAAAGCGTTAGGCCAGTATTACAATATAATATTTCTATTATCTTGGTTAATCATAATGATAAGTGATGAATAATTGATTTCATATTTATATCTCTTATGATTCACTACCCAATGAGCAGAAAAATATTTGGGCAATATTGCAAAATATATTGATTCAATATGTTTGCATTATTGAAAAATGTTGTCTCAAAATTTTATCAATATTAATAAATTATTGTTTTGAAACAAATGATATATATGGAAAAATATTTATCCAATATTGTAAAATATCAAGCATATATTTTGTAAATATTTTTTGAACTGTTTGTGGAGATGTCTACAATATTGATACAATATTCAATGTATATTTATAAACATATATACAAAATGATGCCAATATTGCAAAATATTGTACCAAAATTTTATCAATATTGTTAAATTATTGTTTTGAAACAAATGTTATGTATGGAAAAATATTTATCCAATATTGTAAAATTTCATTTTCATTTCATATCATATTCCTTTATTCATAAAATTGTACAATACATACAATGAATAGTGTCACTTTTATTCACATGGTCTTATCACTAAAATATTATAAAGAACTAAACTAACAACTATACATTTTAAACTAACTATGAGTATAACTAATAAAATATGATTAACTTATAAGTTGACCTTATTATTATATTAAGAGAGCAGGTATTCCTCAATACTATAGAGTGCTCTATTTATGAGGTATTTTTTCAATTCCAATTTAAATCTGTTGGGATTTGCCTCTTCTTGGATACTTTTTGGTAGCTTGTTATAAAACTTAGCTCCTATGTATGTGGGCTTCCTCTTATAAAACTTAAGTCTATGGTTTTGTAAATGTAAAAGTTTGTCTCTGTTTCTAGTGCTGTATCTATGATTATATCCTAACGTTAAAATATTTCCAGGGGTTTCTTTTACAGACATAATTGTTTCAAATATGTAAAGGCTGTAAACTGTTAATATATTTAAGGAAGCAAAATGTTCTTTTACTGATGCTTTGAAATCTAGGTGAAGGATTATTCTTATAGCTTGTTTCTGTACTTTTAGAATTGAATCCATGTTTTGGTTTGAAGTAGATCCATACAGACTTATGCCAAAAGATATTATTGAGTGCACATACGCGAAATAAATTGTTTTTAGCGTTTCCATTTTACAAATGGGAGACATTTTTCTAAGTGCATATAGTCCACTTGATACTCGTGTTAACGTGGAGCGATTAGCTCTAGGGACAAACTAATTCCGCTAGGTCGCTCCAGCGTCACTATTCACTTGCTGCTGGACACTGTTGTGTATGTAGTAGTAAGGTTACCCTCTCCATGAAAAATTACACGCTCTCTCCGCAGAACTTTCCTTCTCTGTGCTCTCTCTCACTCACAACGCACGGTTTCGGAGTGGGACTAGAACCAGTAAAATAAAAACTGAAACTGCTAACGCAGAGTAAACTGCTAAAGCCGAGCCGGCTGAATGGCTTGCTGAATTTCTATCCGTATGACCGTATCGCTTCATTCCCAACATTTCAATACAGTAACTACAATGTAAATAGAAAAAAATACATTTTGGTTCACTTAACAAATTATATATCCTGGTTCTAATGATGCACAGCAACCACGCATAGGCTGTATTCAATCACTTTTTATGAGATCTTCATAAGTTTTGTTTTATAATACTGAAATTGATAGGCAGAAATGAGAAATGAAAAGAGGTATAACATTAATATTAAATGAAATAATTGAAATATTCATTTTAATATTATATTTTCGGTTGTCATGACAAAATTTCAAAGTGCTCTAGATTTCAAGTCAATGTTTGATATTATTCTCCTTCATTTTCAACTGATTTTGTGACGTGTTAAATTTTCAATATTGGATAACGTTTTGAAAAAATATGAAACCTACATGGTTCTCTATGTTATTTATTTTATATGCTACATGTTTAATTAGGTTATACGGCGAATTGGATCAACCCTTGAGTCTCCTAGTATTAAAAGCCATACTCTGAGTATTAATAATAAAAATACTTTATTTAATTGTTATTATTTATTTTTTCTATTTTAATTTTTTTGAGCTTCCACAATGGATTGCTTTCTCTCCCTCCCTATTGCTTGGTAAGATGCTTTGAAGTGTACAAGGTAGAAATTGAAGAAGAGTAATTTTTAAAGTTTTATTCGTACTTATATTACGAGTCGGTATTTTTTTAATGAAGCTCAATTGATCAAACAAATGAACAATAGATTATGAAATTAATGAATCAATAATCGATAGAACTAAGCTCATAATATTTGCTAATCAACAAAATAATATGAACCATCATACCATTACCATGTATATATAATGCAAATTATGAATATCATAATTCAAAATCACGTAAAATAAAGTAAAATCATTTGAATTTTTATGGAGTTTTTCCATTTCAAGAAAACGGATAATTTTTTATTCGAAAATTGATAATTCAGGTTATTCTTATAGTTATTCTAGAGGATACTCAACACAATACATTTTCAATTTGAGTGGAATATTTGGTATTTTACATGTAGAAATTGATAGTTTATAATTTCCCCAACAATTTCCAATTCCCCCCAAATTTCACGCCGATGGCACAACTTATAAACTAAATATGATTTGAACGACAGTGTAACCTACTGCACTGTGGAAAAAGTACTAAGTGGAATTATAAATTATAATACTGTATTTCCTATTATGGAGAACATGGGAAGCTACTTTGTCAATAAAATGAAAAAATGCAATGCTCAACAGACGCCAACTGCAATTATATTCGTCTGGAATTTTGTTTCATAAACAAACATACCGTATACAATATTTTATCAATACGAACTATATATATACACTATACTATGTAAAGTGTTTACGTTTCAACTCGAAGATATAATTAGAATTTAAAGGCCCGTCTACAAATAATAAAATCTCTTTTTCAGGAAAATAGCATTCTATCTAGTGCATGCTTATTTTAAGGGGGGGGCAAGTTCGAGATCCTATAGTTGTAATGCATAGCAGACTCCAACAAAATTGGCGAATTTATGCTTAGCTATATCAAAACAATCAGAGAGCAGTCTGTTCAAGCAAAGAAGACGAGCCTCTGGCAAGATGGGAAAAATGACTCCAGCTTGGTCAATATTTATTCAAGAATTATAAATGAGGTTTTAATAGTAGATCGGCAATAGTATATTGAATTTTGACCAAATTCAACATATTATTTATTATTTATTTAATTTGAGACCTTATAACCGAGTAAAATCTCAATACAATCATGTATATTATAGATTTGTTTTGGAGATCATGTGTACTTCCTAATAATACGTTTTTTTAAATACAAGATATCTTTTTACTTGGAAAGGAAGGTCTACAAAGGAAAGGTCTACTTGGTCTAAAATTGTAGAGGACAAAATTATCCTCAGGGGGGATTTTGAATTACACAATTAAAATCAATATATCAAAAGATTTGAGCAAACAAATATCAAATTCGAATTTTCTTGAAAATTAACCTCTTTTTGGAAAATCGTAACTCGGTTTCTGATGAAGATAGAGATATGAACTTGATATCATAATCTTTGGAAATTCATTTACAAAAAAAAAGATAGATATGATTTTTTTCGTCCAACTCTTCGTTTTGACGGAAATTGCAGTAGACTAGAAACGGAACCAAAATTTGGTTAGGTCATCTTGAATTACAAAAAAGCCAACTTTTACGGTTTGGAATCACTTGGATTCGGAATCTACACATCAAAATCTATCATAATGATAATCGATCAAAAAATCAATGAGATACCTAAAAAAAAAGGTTACCCCTATTGGCACCCAGAGTATAACATGAAATTTCCCCAGATAAATGGTGCATGATATGCTATTTGCCCTGTGTTGAATAGACAACCGGCTGCCGTACTTTGTAGCTACAGAGTTATTTCATCCCAATACTGGTTTTGACTTTTGATTGAGAACTGAGCAGGCAGGCTAGGCATGAGTCACAAGTAGCGGGTAGGGAAGGGAAGGGGGAATGGGGGAGTGGCAAGGTGCCTGGCTGCGCTCCTGCCGAGCGTGCGAGTTGTCCAATGTGTGCGCGAGCATAGCAGCATAAAACCGCGCTTTAAAGGTACACACATCAGTGATTATTATTGTGTTCATGAAATTAGTGTGAGCATCAAGTTTATCCATCATGAACAGCGCTACAAATTGCACTAAATTTGAAGTTTATTAAACAAACACTTCATATTAAAAAAGGTGTTTAAAATGCATATACACTTTAATTTTTTGAGATTTTCATAAACAAAGTTGTCAAATGTTTTACTGTAGTGAAGAGGAGGCTTGCATATTTTTTTCAAATTTTTCTATTCTGTAGTTTTTGTAGGGTGTGTGTACCATTTGCCTCAAAAAAGCCACTTTTAGAGCCCTATTGTGAGCTACTGGAAAGCTGATAGAAAAGAAATTTATTACATAAATAAGTTTCTAAGAACCTGTCCAATAGATTAGAGGAAGAAAAAAAAATTAAAAAAATTATTTTATTTTTGAATGCACCACCTTAATATCCTTGCGACATGTTCTGTCCAATTCAAGTTTTGATCTACTGTTAGGCCCAAGAACTTGGAAGAGGTAGACTGGGAGATAGCTTGGTTGTCCAAATTTATCGTAGGGTGGAATGTTTTTGCCTGCTGTGTTGTAAATGTCAATAGTTTCGTTTTATTCATGTTTATTATTAATTTGTTGTTCATCAAATGTCCCGCCAAAGAGGAAAGGTTTGATATCGCTATTCTCTCAAGTTCATTCTGGGATTTTGCTGATATTTTCAGATTTGCGTCATCAGCATACAAAACCAGCTCACTATCACCTTCAAGATGTGGGATACCTTTCAAATAACAAATAAAGAGAATAGGTCCCATAATTGAACCTTGAGGCACGCCGCATCTACTTGTTCTCATTTCTGAATTGAAGGTATTCCTAAATCCCCTGTCGTTCATGTGATTTATTTGCACGTACATTTCCCTGTTAGTGATGTAGGATTCAAACCAGTTGTAAGCTATCCCTGTCACTCCCAAGCTTTTTAGGCGTTCAAGCAAAATCCTGTGCGAAATACTATCAAAAGCTTGTGTGAGATCTAAGAAAATACCGACCGCTTTATCCGAGTTATCTATTGAGTCAATGAGCGATTCGATAAATTTTGTTGCTGCTGTCTTGACTGACTTTCCTTTACGAAACCCATGCTGGAAGGAATCGAGTAATTCATTTTTCTCCAAATAATCAAGAAACTGGTCTGAAACTACACGTTCATAAATCTTGGAAATTGCCGGCAATAAGGAAATTGGACGGTAATTATTTATATCTTGTTTATCATTCTTTTTATGAACTGGGATAATTTTTGAAATTTTCAACTGCTGAGGAAATATTCCGGTAATAAGAGAAGAATTTATCAGGTGTAGGAGTGGCTTCAATAAAGCATTCTTGACCTTTTTAATGATGGCGATAGGTATGTCATCGTATCCTGCACTGTACTTACATTTTAAACTAGTTATAATTCTATCAAGTGTTTCATAATCAATTGTTTTAAATCTAAACTTTTATCACTTATGTTTTTGGAATTATTACTTTGTGTTTGGTTTTGAGATTCTTTTATCCCTATTTCTTCCCTTGCAAAATAATTCAAAAAAGTTCACTTATTCTTTGAGGATTAGAACAAATCTGCTCTCCGCATCTCAAAGTTAGATTTTCAAATTGTTTATTTTTATTTCCCAACCTCCGTGTTTATTATATTCCAAGTCTCTTTTATAACATTTTTAGAAGTTTTTATTTTGTTATCATAAAAGGTTTTTTTGCTTTGGATTATTTAAGCTCTTAGTTCCCTGGATATTGCTCTAATATTTGTATTTATATTTTTATCTCTTAGTAATCTCGCTCTATTGGTTTGAACAATGAGTTCCTTCTTGCCAGCTCTCAACTCAGGTGTGATCCATGACTTTTGGTTATTCTGTTTCACTAACTTCCTTGGAAAAAATGTGTTGAAATATTGGGAAAATGATCTATTGAAAGTATCATATTTGTATTTGACGTCCGAGTTAAATACATCTAACCAAGTTTCCTGACTTAAAGCTAAATTATTAACATAAAAACATTTTCGTCAGAAAAGCTTCTACTATATTTGAGTATAAATTTATTACGTTTCTCACTTTTGTACACATCTTCTGTTTTTATTTCAACAAGTTGGGCATCATGATCAGATAATTGAGTATTTACTCCAGAAACACTGATTTTGGAGCTGTCAATGTTAGTGAAAACATTATCAATGACTGATTCTGTAGTTTCGGTTATACGAGTAGGAAAATCAGCCATGTACCAGAAATTATATGCAACAAGAACATTAATTATTTCCCTACTGGAGTGAGTATTTGTAGTCATGTCTATATTAAAATCACCAATTATTATTACATCATTATATTTATGACTTGCAATATCTAACACAGTGTTTAGTTTCTGGATAAAAAGATTTTCGTTTGTAGCTATAGAGATCTATACAGTCCCAGTATCAGTATCTTCCTTCTACCATTCGTGCATTCCAACATACATATTTCCAATATTTTATCTTCAGTAAGATCTAAGATATTTTTAATTTTTAACCGGTTTAACATTCTGTAGGTTTTTGTTAGTGAGTATCATTACACCTCCCCCTTGATAGTTTTCCCTGGTGTAAGAAGTCTTTAAAACATAATTGAGAATATTTATATGAGGTATCTGATGAGAGTAAACTTTGTGCTCAGTGAGAACAAGTATGTCAGGTTTTATGTCATCTAAGGTTTTTTCTAGAGATTCAATAGCTGAAGGAAGATGTCTGATATTTTGGTGTAATATATTGATTTTTTTATTCAGATCACATATTGCTGATTTTTTTGTTGAATTTATACCATTATAACTAGTATTTCTAGTATTTTCCTATCATCATTATTTCTAAGACTTTTTATTATTACTATTACTATTATTATTACTATTTCCATTATTATTACAATTACTATTTCTATTATTATTACTATTACTATTATTAATATTGTTAATATAATTATTTCTACTACAATTGTGATTATCAGTGCTTTTAGAGTTCATAACTTCTGTTCTGCTATCAGTGTTATTCACACTGTCTCGTTCAAGATCATGTCTGTTTTGGAAATATCTAAAAATCAGTCTCAAGGGAATGATGGAACGTTGCGTTAATGGTAGTGATCGGTAATGTAGAGACCACTTCATCGAGCACAGGAGAATTTGACGAATTAGGTGTGATAGGGAAAGACTCAATACATTGGAAAATAGGGATCCAGTTTCTTCACGGCTTCTACTTGTAACAGATGCTGCTCCAAAGTTGATTTCATTGATAGCCTTTGAACTCTTACCATGACTACCACACTGCGAAGCTGGCCATTGCGAAGAGTGTTCTCTTGGTTTCACTGATAATTTTTCCAACATATTGCCGATTGAATCACTGATAACTCTTTTCCCCAACCGGTTGTAATGTAGACCATGACGAGTAAAACATTTCCTTTTCAATAATCGATTTACATCCTTGACATTCATCGTCAATGTTCTGTTGTATTTGGACGAGCTTAATAAACTCTTTATCAGCATGTTTGCAATGAAAATATCATCATTCAAGTCTGGTTCATCATACCTGTATGGAATGGTGTAAACTATCACATTTGCTTCAATAGAAAAATTTGACAACATATCTATATTGTCTCAAAGTGAGCTGATACGGTTCACTTCTATGTATGTCGTTCGATCCAGCCAATATGATGACAACATCCTTTTTAGACAAACCTTTTAAGAGTGTTTCACTTTCCTGAATTATGTGTTTCAGCTTAGCACCAGATCTCGATGACACAAAAAAATTGAAATTTTCCAGGCCAAGGTTATTTAGATACTGAGATAGGTTTTTCCCCTGACTATCT
>CM029560.1:14930084-15010094 GCA_017141385.1 Sogatella furcifera | reverse complement strand
AAAAAATGAGAAAATTCAAGCTTTTTATGGCTATTCAGAGTAAGTATACTATTCTATTTTATTGTTCTTTCTAAAGAGGGGTTTAACTGATAGATAAGAGCGATCGAGCGAAGTATTGATAAGCTGTCGACGCTCACTGTTTAGCAAGCGCCTGTTCTAACTTGTAGTTGCCCGGTTCACAAGATGATGGATTACTGAATGGCACTGAATTTAGCGTCTGCCGGTTGCCATGGTAACGAAACACGCGCTAGTGGATCAGCTGATCGAGAGTAAGTTCTATCGGCAACAGGTACTGATTATCTGATAGATTATCGGGCCTTATCCTAGATGAGTTGCTTGTCGTAATCTCACTCAACGGTACAATAACTTTAGCAGTTAGTTGGCTTGAATCATACAATTTATTCAATGAAAACAAATAACAGGCAAAAGCCGGCCACAAAAATGGAGTCGAACTCTAACAAATAGCGTTGTAAGTGTCACTTTCAAAGCTCTACGCACTCACCAGCACCACTCCACTAAGATTGGATTCAAACTGCAGGTACCTCACAACTTAATAATTCAAAGCACTTTACTCTATAGAAAGATTATTTCAATAATTACTTGGAAAATAACAAAATATCAAGCATATATTTTGTATATATTTTTTGAACTGTTTGTGGAGATGTCTACAATATTGATACAATATTCAATGTATATTTATAAATATATATACAAAATGATGTCAATATTGCAAAATATTGTACCAAAATTTTATCAATATTGATAAATTATTGTTTTGAAACAAACTTTATTTATGGAAAAATATTAATTCAATACTGTAAAATATTAACCATATGTTTTGTACATATTTTTTGAATTGTTTCTGGGGATATCCACAATATTGATAAAATATTTATAAGTATTTATACAAAATGATGCCAATATTGCAAAATACTGTACAAAAATTTTATCAATATTGAACAATTATTGTTTTGAAACAAACTTTATTGATGGAAAAATACTTATTCAATATTGTAAAATATCAAGCATATGTTTTGTACATATTTTTTGAACTGTTTCTGAAGATGACAACAGTATTGTTTCAATATTCTAATTATATCTTGTAATTATAATTATTGGTGAATAATGTTCATCCCAAAACAATTTGTCTTGAGACAGTTTATTGTGTATTACTTATAGGTTCCACATGCAAATGAATAATGAATCAGAGTAGAAAATAATCAAACTTTTATTATTCAACCTAAAAATCAATATTTTTATCATAAAAAATCAAAACTATTTAAGTTTGCACAAGTATCTCCTAAACAAGTCAGTGCTCATTGGTGACATCAATGACTAAGCAATGTAGTTTGGGAGTGACCACCATCAATAATAACCTCTACATCTGTGGCGGCTACAATGGTGCTACTCTCCTACAAACTGTCAAGATGTATGATCCCATAACTGACAAATGGAAATTGATGATCAACTGTGTGGCGCTGGCAGCCAACATGAGTAAGCCATGGGAGATCAGTGGATATGACGGTGTCACCAATCTGGCCACAGTCAAGGTGTACAACCCCATCACAGATTTGTGGTTGTTTGTGGCATCCATTTGCGCACATGAGGAAGTCGATGGTGACGATGTCCATTTGCCTCCTCCATGGACGAAGGGTACATGGTTCAAGGCAACTACTGTGGCACCCCTTGTTGGTTGGCGTGAAAGGCCCTCCAAGAAGGAGAAAAAGGAGAAGATGGAGAAGAAGAAGAAGAGGATGCTGTAATAACTGCAGCAGATATCAGGGTTTGATTTCTGATATTTGAATTCAAAGTAGAATAAAAAAAAGAAAACCGTCATGTTTTCCAATCAATGTTTTAATTGTAAAATTTCAACTCCAAACTGGATGATATGCCAACATTCAAAGTTTAATGGTCCCAAAATAGTAACACATTAGGTCTAATAACTTGGAAATATTCCTTGTATATTGTTGTTTAAAAGCTCATAATCAGGATATTCCTACTCTAAACCCTTGTACAAGTATCAATTGGTGACAGGCATGTAGCCATGGGTGGGGGCGCTTGAGGGGCTCCAGGGCTTCACGGAATTCTCGGGAAAAATTATTGTTAGAGATACAGATGAGGAAATTCTCCTCTGTGTCAGAACTCAGAATATTAAAAATAAATATTTTTAGTAATAGGCTATAGACCTAAAATATTTGCTGCCACCTACTCTCATTAGTTCTAAATGAATAAGTAACGAATAATTTTGTTCAGTGTAAATAATAATGTACGCTTTGATAACTTTTAGTAGAGTGAATTTGGACATAAAAAATGATGGTTTCAAAAAAAAAAAAAAAAAAAATTGGCCATGAAATTCAATAAATCTGGTAGAAGTCTATAGCTGCTTTGGTAACTGAGATATTCTACAAAATATGAAAATAATCATTACCGGTATTATTAAAGTTTTCAGTACCTAGTTTCCCATGCTTATTTGATGCTTCGACATACATTTATTTGTATAAAACTGGTCTAATTTTAAATAGAAGTTTCAGTCTAAAGTGAAAAAACTCAGAAATCACGTTTGAATGGAACAAAGCTGACTCACAAATTGCATGTGAAGAGAATAATTTTCAAGTTTTTTTCAAGTGAACATGATTTTTTATTTCTATTGGTGAGCTTTACACATCAATTAATTCTGAAGCAGGAATGTTCAGTGACTTTTCATGTGACACATCCTGTCACATAATCAGGAAATATGTCCAAAACTACAAATATCTCCAAATCATATATATCCATAATCAAAATATCTCCAAACTACAGTATCAAGATAATATGAGTCTCTTGTATCCAGACTAGCAGAATTTTATTGATAAAAGTGCCATTGGAACTATCAAGATCAGAGATATATGAGCTGAGCTATCTCCTTCTATTTTGATTACTTCATGATTTCTTGATACGAATAAATTGTTGAGATGAATGTGAAAATTGAATTTGGAAATTTAAAGCTGAATTGGAATAGAAGCTGTTATGGGCGAATGCCTGTATTTTCGTTCCTTTTTTTGGATAATTGTAATCAAATAAATAAATGTTACTTCTAGGATCCCTGCCCACAGAGGTGGAACCTGATTTTCAACTCGTAGATCGCAGAATTTTCCATACTATTGCATAATTGTTCGAAGAAAATCATGAAAAAATTACTCTCAAGTTATGGTGTTTTTTATATTTATGGTGAGAATTTAGTCAAATGTGTGGATACTCGAAATTTTGTAGTATTGTTAAGAATTTAGCCGCAGGAGCAAGGGTACTAAACACTAATTTACTGTACTAACACCAAGGGTATCAATCAACAATTCAGTTGAGTCGCTCCATGGCGCCAAAATCCTCGCTACGCCAATGCAATGACTTCAAGTATAGTCTTTCCGAGCAAAGAACAATAATCTTTACTACAGAATTACTGAACAACTCTAACTATTAATTTTCCAAGCAAGAAGGAACTTGGAAAATAAACAGTCAATGCCATTATAATAAATAGATCGTTTACAAAATTATTTAATAGAATGCAAACGTACTTCTAGATTATAGTCTGTCCAAGTAAATAAGAAATTCTGACTAGATGGGAAAATGACTCCAGCTCGGTCAATATTGGCTCAAAAATTATAAATTTTGTCTCAAATTGTAGATCAGAATGTTTCCTGCATAATAATTTTTTAATCAACATTGACTGACCTGGAGTCATTTTCCCATCTTGCCAGATTGTCTTCTATGCTTGGACATACTACAGTTGTAAGTTTTACAAACTGCAGATATGAGAAACCCTTCAAGAGTACGCGGTGGGAGTTCCTCTATGATGACAGAACAAGTCAAACCGAGATCTTAGAACTATAGAAGTATATCTACTCACAGTCTGACAATCACAAAAAAACTGTCAATCTCCTTCAGTCAGTAGAATGCGATTCTCCTGGAGGAATGTCTTCTGTCTCCGACAGACTCGTGGCCTAAATCAGCAGCTTGTCCAGAAACTTGTCCGGCAGCATGGTTGGCTGGTAGATGAGGCTGCTCTTGGCCATTCCCAATCTACAGTACGGAAAGTCCAGCCCCAGCCTGACACAAATGTCGACATCATCCCTGGTAGGCATAGCATGCACATTGCGAAAGACTCTTATAGCTGACCTGTAAATGGGAAAAATAAACATGAGCTATTGAGAATTCCTTCACTAATAAAGAGAGATCTACATTATTATTTCCAAAGCATTTTATTTTACAGGCTAATATTATTTTTCGCCTTTTAAAATTTATATTATTTTCCATTTTGTATTCTCTGTATTGTTTATAAAACAATAATCTTTATTGTTTATAAACAATACACCTTTCAAAAAACAATAAAAATTTTTGAAGAACAATAAATACGATTCTTTATAAAGCCTTTAAATAACATTAAATAATTTCAATTTGATCGAATTTCATCGAAACGACAGATTCATCAATAGGTATAGTCTGTCCAAGCGAAAAAGACATTCTGGCAAGATGGGAAAATGACTCCAGCTTAGTCAATATTGGTTAAAAACGATCAGAATGTTTCCTACAATTTTAAACCAAATCTATAATTTTTTAATCAATATTGACCGAGCTGGAGTTATTCTCCCATCTTTGCCAGAATGTCTTCTTTGCTTTGACAGAATACCATAATTGTTAATTTTGTGAAGATTATTTATGGAGTTTCGACCAGCATGTGAGGACCAAGACTAGGGAACCGATGATCTAGAATCTAGATTAATGATGTAGGCCTATGTATTGAGGAATGATACATTACTTAATACTGAAATTATTTGGGTACCCTATTCCTTTTTATTTATTTATTATATCTAAGCCCTGTGGCCAAACCAACGTCTGCTAGAGATAGCGAGCTCGCCACACCAAAAAACGTCCAATAGCGTTCTAGCGACTAGCCTTCTAGTAGTGTGGGAATGCGTAAGCGCATGGGCTACCGTTAGCGAAGTTTTAAAACTAACTTTCCATGTTATTCAATTGTGCAGGCCAGACCGAACTCGCTACCTCGGCGGTAGTACCACCAGCAGACGTTTCAAAAGTTCGCCTTGCACAGCGAAGTGAAACTACCGCCGAGGTACTCCCTCCGCGGTAGCGAGCTTGTTGTGGCCTGCCCTTTAGGCCTACTAATAATGATACCAGTATTTTTATAATTACGGTTATAGTAATTATAATTTACAGTTGAAGCCAGGTCTGTTGAAAAGAAGTAATTTTTGTGCATGTTTGTAAAGGATACCACTGGTATGCCAATCTATATGCCAATAGATAAATATTGGACTTATTATGAAAAATTGGTAAAGCGACAGTTTTGGGAGTAATCCTGTTGAACCTTCCATTAAGTATATGTTGTAACTTGATAATATAATCTTAGGTAATTGCAAAAATTTGGGGCAGATATCACTACATTAGAAGCTTCCACATTATACGAGATATTATAACAATTATTTATATTTCACCGTCTGTTAACATTGAAGTATTTTCAAGAAATACAAATATTGACATAATAAGAGATGGTTACTTAGCCAATGGATGAATGAAACTTTCTAAAAGAATATTTATGAAGTTAGAAAATTTGTGATGAAGAAAATTTGCAAAGGAATTTTGATCAAAAACTTCTTCAGTCAGTTTATTTTGTAAAGGGATTTTATTTTAAAATATCTAGTGATTTTCATCTGTTCGTATTGAGAGTAACAATGAAAATTTCTACTTGCTTGGTTAACTTTTCGATGCGTAAGTCGACTCTCGTCGATCTGGCCTCTTTCCCTTTCCGTGCGTATATGAAATATACCCGGCCGCTCAGATTTTACAATTAGCAACAAAAAATATTTTTTTAGTAAACTTTTTTATGGTGGATACGGTTATGTAATTATGTTTGACACTAAGTTTTGACTAAATTAGGTATTTAAAAAAAATTCAAGGATTTTTTGGTAATTGCACTTAATAATGTTTTATTGTATTTTTGTGATAGTTTCCATGACAATTCTTGTATTTTATTAAAAATTAATTGAGAAACATGTTTTTACACATATTGGGGTATTTGATTAGCGTAAATAGTATCAGGCAATTCATGCAATAAGTCTATTCATTGAAAACCTTTCATATGAAACTTTAAAACTTTTTTTAGGTTAGATAAAACAATGCAAAAATAATGTCAACTAACCATTCACTACGGTAATTACTGATTACGAATATTCACTAGAAGAAACGATCAATTCAATCTAACTACTATTTCTGATACTGTACTATAATTAAACTGAAATAAACATCAAAACAAATTCAAATACAGCATCGCAAACGGAATAACGCTACAGCTACTGAATTCTGAACATGTGACTCATATCAGTGTAAACACGTGTAGTTCAGGCATTGCCATATAGGCAGCAGCTGAGCAGCACCTTACTACAGTGACTTGATAAAAAGACAGTGTGGCCATTGGACCTATTTTTTCCCGCGGCCGCCATGATGATTCCAGCTCGTTTGAATCTTGTAATGGAGACTATAAGTAAAATCACTTAGTCAAGTGACAATCAGTCAAGTTACGGTATCACTAAATTTTCAATTAGACATGTCATTTTAATATCCGATATTTCATGAGAAAATATCATATTTTCATACAAAAAATTATATAATTCACGTACAATAGATGGGATAACAATTATAGTTGAGAACCAAAAAGACTGTAGAAAATAGAATCATGATCAAAATCCTAAAATGGTCTGCAGCCATAACCTTCTATCATTCTGAGAAATGATAGATGGTTATGCCGCAGCCTACTCCTACAATTTTATGTGAAATATATAGTGAAATGAAATAGGTCTTATAGTTTTATACCTTAGTGTTAGGTAAGGAACCAAATATAATTGTGGGCTACAGAATTGTAACAATCTAATATGGATTAAGATTATACCATACATCATATTTTTCCCGGACATGTCCGGTTTATTGGTCATTTGAAAACGTCTGGGCGGATTTTTTAGAAATCCCTTATTTGTCCGGGGTTTTCACGGAAATGGGCAACAAACATATAATATAGTAAATCATACTGGTACGGTAGCCATAAAATAAAGAAAATAGTAAATCATACTTTTTTACTGATTTATCATAATCATAGAGATTCAAGTCGTCAGAGTTGTTGAGTCAATCCTAAGGTATTGTATTTTTTATCAATAGGCCTATTAATAGCACTTTTAAATTTATAATTTACCTATCTACCACATCTATAGTTTGTTCTCAAATTAATGATACATAATAAGATTTTTTGTATATTTTTGTATCAATTGTCAATACGGTAGCCTAAACTTATAAATAATGAAGATTTCCAAAATATGATTATTTTATCCTTTTATTGATACCTGTTATCATGAATACCTGTTGTCAGGCATAACATACAACAAACATGCCTGGATATGTTCAGAAAAACTACAGAACATGAAAAATAATTAAGTTACCTACATTAATTTAGTAGCTCACAAGTTCCAATGTGAAAATAAAGCCTGTATGGGTAGACCATTTTAATTATTATTTTTAATAAATCTGTTCATTATTCTGAATCAATCATATCATTTTAAATATTGATGATAATTATGAGAACCTTCTCATAAGATAAGTTTAAGATTCAATATTCAAGCTCTCTCTCTCTCTAATATATCTAGGGTGTTAGGTCAAAAGCATATAAGTCAAAAAACCTGATTTTTCAAGAGGCGAAAAAACTGATTAACTAAAACTATTAATTAAAATTGTCAATGTTTCAAGTGCTTGTTCATTTGTTTTCCTCACAAGAAAACAATTTATTTATTGGTTGAATAATAATTCCTTTTATTTTATAAATTAGATGACTTATATTATTAAGACCATTCAAATATAATGACTTATAGGCCTACTATTGGGAGCAATTCTAATGACTTGATGTACTAACCAATGTACTAACTCAACCACTAATTTCTGTAAATCAGCTAGAATCAGTTGAAATAGGATATTCATAAGTTTCAATATCATTCTACTACTACTCCCTCTATTATATATAACAATATCCTACCAAATTATGATAATGAAGTAACTTAAATAGTAAGAATTTGAATAATCATAATCACTAGCAATAAAAACTGTGAACTATGCCCTAAGAATTTAGAAATAAGAGAACGATTTTGTTTGGAATTTCTAATTATGACTTATAATATATTATATGGAATATAATTATGAATTATATCTATAAAAGTAAATGCCCTCAAAAGAATTAATTCTTGAGGTATCAAATTCCACATCTTGAAAGTAGATGACTTTACCGTATTAACAAGCAACTTGAACTAACAAGAATGTGGTAAAATTACAGAACATACAACTACTAACACATACAACAAAACACATATAACACTACACATACAATACAAGTTACTAATAATAAAATATGAATAATTACTCATAATAAAAATTATTATACTATAAGATACACATTTCAAGTGATAATTTATTCAACAATGGAATTTAAATGGGAGAATATTGAGAACTAATTTTGAAGACTTGAATATTATTCAATATTAAACCTTCTTTCATTTTTACTAATAATTTCTTATAAAATAACACTTATTCGGTTGGATAATTCTCAACTTAGCTATCTTTGATTGACCCCATCTTATATATTTTCTTCATTACTTTTCAATCATCATCAGAACCATCTTAAACAAAAAACCAGATAAAATCAAGTAGTAGTTTTATATAATTACATAATATTAGTCTCTCTAGTACAAAAAATAGTTTTGGAGCCTAAATTCTCAATGATAACTTTTGACACCTAATTATTCAACTTTTTCACCTCACCAGTGGGTATGGGTATAGTGTCCGGGTTTTTGACCCAAGCAATATGGTAAACCTAATATAGATAGCCTACAATCTGCTACTACTACACATTGTGATAAATACACATCACTTCAGTTTAAAAATAATATATTTTATCGAAATTCAACTATTGAAAGAATCCAGACTGACTGTTATTTAAATTAGTTTATTTTGTTTTCAATAGTAAACGTTTGAATGATAGTAAACATGATTATGTTCTATTATGTGAACATTGGCTCACCAAGGGCATGAACGTGGAGTGACCATGAGGGCACACGTTCTAGCCTTAGACTCATCCATTTATAAACTCCAAATTTTTGGGAGTATTGGCTCTTCTAGTTCTTGTTCTTGTTTTGTTAGTGATTCCGTTCAGAGAGACACAGTAACGTCTCCCTGTCTGATTTGGGTTACTTTTCTGGACAGTTGTATTTCTTGATATCACAGGCTACCACAGTTCGGGTAGGATAACTCTGTGTGTCAAGGGAACAACTGGAAAGAGTAGTGCCTTCATCAGACAGGTATTTGTATTTTAAAATAGAATTATTAAAGTCGCGGAAAAGTGAAGTGTTATCAACATGGAGAGTCAGGTGAGTCATTGTATCTAGATTAACCACAAAATGTTCCTGAGCAGCCAAGCGAGTACCCCATGATAATTTATTAATTTATTAATAGTAGTCAACCCCTGATTAATATAATATAATCAAAATAAATGTTAATGTCCATATCTCAATTAAGAATGTTATTTTATTTATTCACTTAATTAAAGTAAAATCTATTAATGTTAATTATTAATTATATAAGCCCATTTTTATTCAAACCACCCTTACAACATCTATATTACCGTTCCTTAAAATTAGCTACTGGCACTGAGAATCTGGGATTTTATACTTATTGCATTTTTGAAAGTTGAACTTGTATTATCATTTTACAGTAATAATTGGAAATGTTCTATTTGAAGTGGGACTCTACAGATATATTTGATTATTTTGCACAAAACTGTTACTGTTCCTAAAAACTATCCAGCATAATCTGGTTTACAGGTCTGTGGTTACTGGTTAGTCAATGAATTGTTGAAATTGGAACATATAATTTAATTGCAATGAAAATTTTGGAATTGTTGGAAGTAAAATTTTATAGAAATACTTGAAGTTCTTTCACACCAGACTAAAAAAATCGGTTACGGTACTGCTACTGCCGGTTTTGAAACCAATCGGGGCAAGGATTCTCATCTTACTTATATACCGGCCCTGAAAATTAGCCGGTATAAACTGGAACTGTGATTAGTTATTGTTGATAGTTGAAATTATATTAATTTAATGATTAAATAGTGATTGTTAAGGTTATCCATGCTTCTTGAAACTGCAGTACGGTACTAAATATTGATTAATAATGTGGGTACTTATACTTGCTTTGCAGCTCTTTCACGTTTTGTATAAGTCGCGGACGCGTTTCGAGCAATGGTGCTCATCTTCGACGTTTTGAGTCTTAGTAAGGAGCGCCAAAGATGAGTACGGTACCATTGCTTGAAACAAGTCCGCGACTCAAACAAAAGGCTTATAGGCTTGAGGTTTATACTATACTACGATAAACAAATCATACGATTTATGATATAGATGTGGAACTATCCACTAACTTATGTATATATCCTATGTAGCAACCGCAGCCTAACTTTAAGCCTCACCTCATTTGACATCTTCTAAGCCTATAAGTATGTGTGGTGAACATCAACTTAAGGGTGGGCGGTAGTGGACGGCAAAATTAAGCCCCATAAGATCAATGTAATTTTTATCAATCTTTTGGAGCAGATAGAGCCTCTATTTATGGACAGAATTTTACGTTCTTTATGTCATTGGAAAGATAATTTAATTCTCCAGAGGCGTGACTTTTTACTTTTTAGTCTATTTCAATAATTGGAGTTTAATACTTTTATAGTTAATTAATTATACAATAATTATTAAAATAACTAAAAATAAAAAAGTAAAAAGTCACATCCCTGAAGAATTGTATTCTCTTTCCAATGAAATAAAGAACATGAAATTCTGTCCACAAATTGAGGCTCTGCCTCTGCTCCAAGAGATTGATAAAAATTACATTGTTCTAATGGGGCTTGATTTTGCCATTTGGCAGTTTGCCGTCCACTACCATCCACTCTTAATTAGCTAAATTAGAACACAAAGAACATAGTATTATACATTTTATTGATATATGTCAGCCAATTATTCATTAATAACAATGATTATGGCAATATGATGAAATTTCAAAAAAAACCATAGACCGAGTCCTAACCTAACCTATCTATAATTCATCATGACTATTTCAAATTTCAATAAATTACCAGTACCATATCTCAAGGATATGCATATAGTTGTCCATCTACCTATCCACCTACTAATAATAATATGATACCGTGTGAACTTGTTGGCTAAGGTCTAGTGTCAGAGTTTTCAGGTTGTACCTGATCAGCTTTAGGGCCTCTGACATGACCTGACAACTGCTTTTTAGGCAGCTGGGACCGATGGCTTAACATATTCAATCATTTTCTTAATGCAGTGTAATGAAATCATTACAAATGATTAAAATACAAGCAAATCAAAAACAAGAACCATATATGGTATGTTTCAAGTGGATTTTAAATCTGTAGTACTGATTGGCAACTCATTTTAATTGTGGAATTTTAATAAATTGGAATCACCATTTAGGAAAATGAGCTATCTTGAATCTAGAATAGGCTAATATATATGAAAGTTTTAAGGCAATTACCATAGGCTAAGTAAGTAAAATAGTAGTAAGTTAAAGTCTAAACTGTGTAGGCTACAGTATATCGAACTGCAGATAATTTTCTATTCTACATTTTAGTCTATAAAATGTAAGTAAATGAAATGATGTATATGCTTTTTAAAGGTGTAATTATAGTATATAATTGATAAAGTTGTATAATTTAACAGTTCATAGACATATTATAAAATTCTAGCCTAGCCTAAATCTGAAAATTCATTTGTTTCAAGACAAAGATGAGAACACAAGAATTTAAATAACCGTAGCCAACCTCTTCTTCATGTAGGCCTATCAAAAAGATTTTTCAAGCAGTAATAAGAATGACAACAATGGCCTAAAAGTGCATTAATTTTATTCATTTATTTGACAAAATACATTTCTTAGTAGATAAAACACAGACAATGATAATTGTCTAAAACGTCTTATTTTCAGATTTAGTTAAATACTCCAAATGAAGGTTATGTTCACAATTTCCACTTCACTATACTCAAAAATTTGAACTGTCAAGAATAAAAGACTATGATTTATCAATTTAAAATTTGAAAGGTTGTTATAAAATTCAAGAGAGCATCAGAATTGTATAAAATGTTTTAAAATTACCAATTCTCACTATTGATAATGAAATAACCACATCATAAGAAAGCAAGTATAAAACTTTCATAAATTGCCTTAGAACTGACATATATTAGCCTATTCTAAATAAAAAATAGCTTACCTTACAAGATGATGATTCCAATTTATCAAAATCCCACAATTAAAAGAAGTTTACAATCGGTAAAATACAGAAATTCCAATTTTGCAGCATAAAAATAGCATGGGAGCCATAGGGGATTCGAGTTTGTTTGGAATCATCATGGCGGATTTGTACCACGTGATCAAGCCAGCCAATCAGAAGCGTGACAGTCAATGGCCACACTGTCTTATCAAGTCACTGTAACCTTACAATCGGTTGGTAGTGAGTATTTTCTATCACTTGGGACTATGGTAGACTAGCCGGCAGGCTCGCTTCGCTCGCCTTCTCCGCCTAGCCAGGGGGCTCCGCCAGGGGCGAACCCAGGGGGGGGGATTGAAGGGATATAACCCCCCCCCCGAAATTGGGGCTCATCTTACACTAGATAGAATGCACTTTGTAGGATACTAAAAATTACCAAATTTTTTACCAATTATAATGCTCAAAACTTCTAAAAATATAGTTTCAGGCTACTTTTTTGAAAAAAATTTTCCCCTCACGGGGTAAATTCCTGTAAAGAAGGAAATTTGAATTTGAGACCAAGCATCCAAAGTCTAAATACAGTATTATTTTATTTTTTTCTTGAATGAGTGCAATAAGAATATTTTTTCTTATAAAATGTTCCATAGAATGTTGAAGATTGGTTCAACGATTCCTTTTACAACAGCATTTTGTGAGCACTCCTTCTCAACACTTTACTTCGGAGAGTAAAATCTTACATGAGAAGTGCTTCACGACAGAATGTCCAGCCCTACTATTTATTCACAGTGACATTTCCGATAACTTTTGGCATGCATTAAATAAACTGTCACACAATAAATTTCGGCGTCAAGTAGGTTTAATTTTTTATGTTATTCGATATAATTTCAACGATTTCATTTATTGAAGAAAACCTAATATACTTATATAGAATGAAAACACAGATCTATCGAAACTAAAAATTCTTCTTTCCAACAGAATTATCTATCAACATTTTTGGAATTGAGGTATAATCATCAAATATACTCCTTATTATCAAATCACATAGCAATACTCAGTATCCAGAGCACAGCTATATTCCAATTTAGATTCAATGACAGGAGAAACTTTCAAATCAAAAAAACTTTCAGCATAGCCTGAACATTTCAATTCAAATTTAATATTTAAATTGAATAAGATCCTGTAAAGAATAAGAGAACACACAGTGATAAATCTACAGCCCTACAAATAACGGCGGATAAATTTCATCAGTATGATAAATCAAGTTCTTACGTGAGGAGGAACTGAAGATGAAGACCCTGGACCCTGCACCACCCCCTGGACCCCCTGACAGTATCAGCAGTGTCAGCTGAGACAAACAAGCTCGCTTCACTTCGCTCGCCAGCAAATTCCATTTGAATGGATTTTCTTTAATCATCATATCACTTAACAGGTTCTTCGTTCAGGTAATCGTTCTGAATTAGTTGTTCTATTACCTCAGCTCAACTTCCCAGATAGCACACAAAGTGAAAATCACGTTTTTCTCACGTGCAAAAGAAGTGAAAAGGTGAAAGGTTGAAATTGATTAGTCTTTTTCATGTTTTATTCACGTGAAAAAAGTGAAAGTGGAAAACTAGTGAAAGTGGAAAACTAGTGAAAGTGGAAAACTAGTGAAATTGATAACGTGTAATTCACGTAGAAAAGGTGAAAGTGGAAAAATAGTAAAATTGATAACGTGAAATTATAGTGGAAAAATGATGAAATCTGAATAATGATTTTCATCTTTTTTCATATGAAATATCATATGTATTAATATATGATTTATGATGGAATACATATTATTATTATGTATTTATATTACAATAGATAATATTTTTTCATGGTAATTTGTTTAGTTTTTTGATTAAATATTTGAAACGATCGCGACCCCTTATTTTGTAATTTTATAGTACATATAAATTTATATCAATGAAATGTGAGCTCACCATCGAATTAAACACTAAAAATAAATGTTGAAAAAATATTCTTGATACTTAAAGGAAATTATAATATTTTTATGTAGTAAGCTATCAGAGATTAATCATCCTAAAATGTTAACTTGAAAATTTATCCAAGTCATTTATAATTAGCGCAAAAAAGCTAATAACTCAAAAACGATGCGTCTGGCATTGATTTTCCATAGTAAGGAAAATGCTTAGAATTCAATTCTACATCTGGTTCAGTGTTCAAAAAGTGATATTTTGAAAAATTCTCAGTCATTTATAATCAGCGCAAAAACGCTAATAGCTCGAAAACGGTGCGTCTGGCATTGATTTTCCATAGTAAGGAAAATGCTTAAAATTCAATTCTACATCTGGTTCAGTGTTCAAAAAGTGATATTTTGATAAAAAAAATTTAATTGAAAAATTTTGTCATTTATAATCAGCGCAAAAACGCTAATAGCTCGAAAACGGTGCGTCTAGCATTGATTTTCCATAGTAAGGAAAATGCTTAGAATTCAATTCTACATCTGGTTCAGTGTTCATAAAGTGGTATTTCAAGAAAAATAATTTCACATGAAAATTTTTCGAAGTTATTGAATCCGCGCAAAACGCTAATAGTTCAAAAAACAGTGCGTGTGACATTGAATTTCTTTCATACTATTCATTTTCTTGAATGAATGAATAAATAAATGGAATAATATTCATACTTTATTTCCACTATTTATAGTTCGCTGACCAAATCAGCGAACAGGTGGAAGAAGAGTTAGTGAGGGTAGGGTTCGATTAGTCCAGTGCTCGATTAGTCCAGTTTTTCAAATATATAAGTTGTTTTATGAGAGTGGTTCGATTGGGTAGGGTTCGATTAGTCCAGTGCTCGATTAGTCCAGTTTTTCAAATATATAAGTTGTTTTATGAGAGTGGTTCGATTAGTCCAGTTTTTCCAGGAAAAACTGGACTAATCGAGGCAGTCTATTTCAATTTGTCTAGAGGTTCGATTAGTACAGTAAAGTTGGTTTATTAGGTAGGATGTGCAAGGCGCTCGATTAGTCCAGTTTAGCCAATTCATGTGACCCGCTGAACCGGTTATAATATGTGGAATCAACTATATCACTCTCTCAGCATTACACTAGAGACGCTGCCATAATCGCCAACGGCAAAAGTTATCGATCAGTTCAAGTAGCTTGCAAACTCTTTTTTTTTTTTTTTCTGTAAGTACTATTGCTATCTAGTCTTGAGACTAATGAGCAAATTTTTTCTAACCTATCTTGCTAATCATGAATTAAATACAGTGAAATTCTCAATAGAATTTCTTACTGATAATAAAAAATATTATGTACACCTATTGACTGTACTACTTAAGCTATGTTTCACTCAAACACTGCTCTGCTTTTTTCACTGAACACCACTTGCACTACACTAATTCAAATGGTTTCCTTCTTTTGAGCCTCCGCACCAATCCTTCATTGTCCAGCAGCTGGATTGCCTCGACGTTGTTGTGTTGGTGGAGCCGTACTTCATGACTTTCTGCATACCGCTGTATTTCACTGGATACCAGGTTGACTCCCAGATCTCTATGGATGTCGCTGTTCCGCACGTACCAGGGAGCATCAACGATGTTTCTGAGCACCTTATTCTGGAATCGCTGTATGATGGTGATGTTGCTCTGTTTGGTGCAGCCCCATAGTTGAATGCCATAGGTCCAAACAGGTTTGAAGATTTGTTTGTACAGGAGCACTTTGTTTGGTATTGAAAGTGATGAGTTTCTTCCAATAAGCCAGTAGTATTTCTTGTATTTTATGCTGAGTTCTTCTTTTTCTTCTTGACATGCTCTTTCCAGCGAAGCTTAGCATCAAGAGTCATGCCTAGATATTTAGCAGAATTTGCATGTGGTATATTGATTCTATTTATACTAATTGGATAGTACTCAACTCTCTTGTTGGTGAAGTTAACATGGATTGACTTGCCCTCATTGAGTTTCATCCTCCACTTTCTGGTCCAGACTTGAATTTTGTCAACAGATCTTTGGAGCTTTTCTGTTGCAATATGAACACTGCTGTCGACTGCTAGTAGGGCGGTGTCGTCTGCAAATGTGGCTGTGGTATTCTCCTCCATAGTTGGAATATCACTCGTAAATAAAAGGTAGAGTACTGGCCCCAAAACACTTCCTTGTGGTACTCCTGCTTTTACCTCTCTCAGCTCAGAATATGAATCTCCTTGTTTGACTCTGAAGTACCTTCCAGTCAAATATGATTGCAAAATTTCTGTGATTTGCTTAGGAAGCATTTTTTTCAGTTTGTATAGAAGACCTTCATGCCATACTTTGTCAAAAGCTTGCCCTATGTCGAGGAAAGCTGCTGCACAAACCTTTTTTTCTTCTAAGCTCTTCTCTATCAAATTAACTATCCTATGTACTTGGTCAATTGTGGAGTGCTTTTCTCTGAAACCAAACTGATGATTAGGAATTAATTGCTTACTCTCGATTATTGGCTTGAGTCTACGCAACAATATTCTTTCAAACAGCTTTGATAACACAGGTAATAATGAAATCGGCCGGTATGAAGCTACTTCATGTGGTTCTTTTCCTGGCTTGAGCAACATTATAACTTCGGCTACTTTCCATATTCCTGGTACAAATCTAAGTCTGAATGAAGCATTCAGTATGTTTGTTAACTTGATGAGTGCTTTCTTTGGCAGGTGTTTTAGGACTAAGCCAGTTATCAGGTCAAATCCTGGAGTTTTCTTTGCACTGATAAGCTTTATCTCCTTTTTAACTTCTTCCACTGTGACATGTGTTATATCTTGATTTTCCTGCACAACATTTTCGTCAATTTCTACATCTTCTTCTTGAGGTTCATTGTGTGGCTGGAAAACTTTCTCAAGATGGTCTGCAAATGTCTGCGCTTTTTCTTTGTTATTTCTAGCCCATTCTCTGTTTTGCTTTCTGATAGGTGGAACTTGTTGGATTGGTGTTTTTTTTCTTAGATGCCTTCCAGAGAGAGTAATCTGTATTCTTTTCTCCTGTTAAGCTGCTCAGGTAACTGTTGAACGATTCATTTTTAATAGATTGTATCTCTCTTTTAAGCTCTTGAGTTAGATTATTTAACAATCTCTTATCTTGGGGAGAACGTGATTGTTGCCACTTTCTTCTAGCTCTTCTTTTCTCTGCAATCATTTCTCTTATTTCTCTTGGATAGTTATTTCCAGTTGTTCTTCTTCTATTTGTTAGTGGAGTATTACACCATGCAGCCTGTTGTATATCAGTTACAAATTTCTCCAACTCCTCATCTATCTGCTCTGCATTTATTAAAGGCACATTAAGATGAATTCTCTCCTCCAACATTCTTGCAAAGCCATCCCAATCTGTATGCATGTTAACTAGAGTAGGATAAGAGCTTTGCTTCTGTAAAATAGTGTCACTCAGCTTTAGAATAATAGGAGAGTGGTCTGAGTTGAGATCGAAGCTTTCCTCAATTTGAAAATAACTCACTGAAATATTCTTTATTATAAAAAAGTCTATAAGATCAGGTATCTTGCTTGTGTCCGTAGGCCAGTAAGTTGGTTTACCGGTTGAAAGAGCTTCACATCCTGACTCTCTCATTGCTTCATAAAGAACTTTTCCTTTATGGGTTGTTAGTCGTGATCCCCAGTGAGTGTGCTTTGAATTGAAATCACCTCCAAGTATGAATTTTGCTCCCAACATGTTGAACATTGATAAATATTCTTCTTTTCTGATGGAATATCTAGGTGGACAGTAGATAGCTGCAACTACAAATCTATAATTTATTGTATGTACAGATATGCATGTTAATTGTATTCTCTCAGTTTCAATTTTAGCTTCTTCATTATGTTGTAAGTTATCTCTAATGATTATTGCACTACCCCTCTTGCAACGTTGCTAGGATGTAGGGCGTGATAGGTCCTATAACCTTTGAATTTTATGTAACACTGCTTAGTAAAATGAGTCTCTGAGATAAGACATATATCTACATTATCTATGTTTAGGACTGCTTCCAACTCCTGTCGTCGTTGTAAGAGTCCGTTTGCGTTCCACTCTATTATTTTTAGTGAATGAGTCATTTTTACTTATGTTGTCTCGTATTCTCTAATTTCTCAAATCGAGACTGAAGGTATGAAATAATTCTCTGCTGGTTATCAAGTTTGGTTAGGATGATTTGTAGAATTTTCTGGGTTCTTTCCTCTCCTTCATCTTTCTTAATCTGTTGCCTATTCTCATTGGAAACAATCTCGGCGAAGGTCAGTCTTCTCTTATTTGGTATTTCAGCATGTGACTCAATAGGAGTTTGAGCTTGAGAATTATTTACATTTCTCGATGGTAAATTCTTTGTGGTTGCCCTACTTGAGTTCCTGATTTTCTGTAACTCAATTGCCACAGCACATCCGCGGTAGCTTGCTGGGTGTCCTTCTCCACAATGAATGCACTTTGGTAGGGCATCCCTGGGCTTCAGGCAATCTTTCGTTTCATGTTTACCAGCACACTTGACACACCTGGCTTCTTTATTACAATATTTATGGGTATGGTTGTAATTTTGACAATTTTTGCACTGTGGTATTAGATTGTTTTTTTTCAATGCCTCAACCTCCACTTTACAACCCAGAATATTTCCAAGTTCAAACACTTTTTTTATATTCTCCTCTGAACTGAATGAAACCATGAACATGTCTAATGGCTCTTTGGTTTTCCACTTTAGCTTATTTACTACCTCTAATACTTGCAATCCTTTTGCTTGCAAACTCTGACGTCAGGTTTCCAGTAAAACTCTGACGCTATGATAGCCCAGTAAAATAATGGTAGTTTTGTCAGACAAGTGATGCGAAAGTTTTTTTCCGATTGTTTCATATTATGACTGTATTCCAGTGTGCTGAATCCAAAATTGAAGTTTTCTGCCGTCCTAGGGTACGGCTTCACCCTTAAAAATTGAAAAAAACCCTTAAATTTTGGTAATTTTTTGTTTCTGATTTTTCAATTGATATTGTTTATTTATGGAAAAAATATCCAGTTATAGATTATAGTCAATAAAATTACTTGGAAAATTTGAGGTCACATGCTGAATTTTGATATATTCTTTTAGAGCTGATACGTACCAAAAAGGGGTAGATTAATTCAGTCTTTGAAAATCTAAGTCAAAACCTTGTTGGATTTCACAACAAGTAGGCTTACTTGAAATATAGGCTAAATGAATGTGCTCTTGTAAAAACTCTTGTATAATAGGAATGTATGATCAATTTCGTATAAATTGCATTCTCAACTTCATAAATTGGAGGACGGGGAGGGGGTTACCGGTAGGAAAATAGCCACGGGAAAAATAAATGAATAATAATAAATTTTTATTTCTCAGTAAGCAAACTAGTACAAAGAAAACATTAAACCTCCACGAAATGTATACAATGAGGTACTCTAAAAAATATAGTTTAGATATGATTTCCAAATTTACTAAGAATAAGAGGCACTCCCGAGAAAATTCTATGTGGGAGATGCCATCAAAGTTCAAAATTTTAAAATTATTTCTCTTGCAATAAATAAGTAAAATTATAGAAAATTCACCACTACACGGTAAGGACGACTCCTCAGACACTGATCCATGTGGAAGACCAAAGGAGTAAGTAAATCTCCGTAACAGGCAAGGAAAGAGTATTGAAGACTTGAGGAGGAAGCGTCATTTTGGCAGCAAATTTTGGCTCCACAGTTCATTTTGAAGAGAGCAAAAGTTAGCCTATAATATGAATGTTCAGCTAGGTACTTGAAATCTAAAATTATATTTGCTATTAGTCCTATATTACTCCCGTGCTAAGAATCATTGTATGTAGGCTAAGTTACTACTAAGTACCTACCACAAGTACCGTATTCATTCTTGTATAATTCATTTCTCAAAAATGCTGGCTAACTATAATGAATTCCTTTAAGCTTAAGAGAACATTCAGGGTGCTTCCTTATCTCATTTGGTTATGGGTGCCTATGAATGATCTTGAAAAATGTTGAATACTTTCAATATAGCCTACATTATCTTGATAAGATATAATGTTATAAGCTATTATAACTAACATATTATGGAATTGAATGGAGGCCTGACTACAGAGTACGTCATCAGAAAAAAACAAAGTTCTTTGGAGATCAAAGGATGGTTGAGTTGTTATTATTTTGCATTCCAGGAAAAGTTTGTGGGGTATCGATAGCTATCAACCTCTCTAAACTATTGACTCGGCTTTTCTCCAGAAATAATCATTCAATATCCGCAAGATCAAAAGACATATACGTTATGGTCTTGATAATGCATAAAAAATCTGAGTATAACACTGTAGACTACATTCAGGGGCGTAAATTCAAAATTTTCATTGGGGGGGCAAGCAGGGTCAAGATTTGCTTCTGGGTAGTGGTTTACTGATCACTGATAATTCTGCTGTAATGTATGTAAGACATAATCTACTTCAATACCAAACTGAATCAAATACTGGGGGCTGTAATGGGCCTGGGGGTGTACCTCCTCAGCCAAGCGGGGGTGGGGGCCTCCCCCCGGGAAATTTTGTGAAAGGATACTTTAAAACTGTCTTAGGAGGCCTTTTTTGTGGTGAATCAAATGCCGAAATCACTATTTTTCAGCATAAAATATTGATGAAAGACAGAGTGTCCCACGAAGAAGATACATAGACATAGATACAAAACATATTATATACATCCGTAAACCATAGATTTTTAGATATTTTTCTAGTAGGCCTACTTACAGTCATTAAATCATCAATATCTCAAGAATCACTTGTCAAAATTGAATTTTGAAGATATTGTTGGGAAGAGGAATTAATTTCACATTAATTTAAGGTATTCTTCATGCCAAAGTCGATTATTGAGCAGTATTTTTTAGCAGTTGGAATTAAAAGAGAGTGATTTTCAAGTTTTTCTGAAATCTCAAACGGAATTTCGCAATTTTTTTTCGAGGGTAAGAGAAATCGCTATAGATTAGAACCTTCTTTTTTTATTATCTCCAAATGAGACCAAGTACAGGGATCTAGCTCAAATCCCTGAGTCTCAGAATTTCATTTTAAATAAGTTTTTTTTTCATTAAAAACTAGACTAATCTTGTTGAGTGTGAATAATCGTCTACAATTTGATAGCTTTGTGTCGTGTGATTAAGTACATGAAAAATACTTTTTCTATAGAACTGAGAACTTGTCACTGGAACTGGTTAGAAGTTCGGATCTGCAGTGATTATTATGGATATTGATATATATTTGCTAACATATGAAAATAATCAGTATTTTTCAAGTTCAAAGAAGGTTACCTGATGCTTTAACTTACTTTTCTGTGGGTGAAACTTGTAGATGATTTAATTTTGAATAAAACGTGTTCAGTCAATAAACAGCCTAAATCTGAAATGACGCACAAACTCAGAAATCAGGTTTGAATGAAACAAAACTGAATGACCAATTACAATTGAAGAATCAATGTGTCTAACTTATTTAAATCTGATCTTATAAATTATTTATAGTTTTGATTGAAAAGTGTAATAGTCTTAAAATGGTTTTATAATATTAGATAGTAAATTTTGGTTATAGTGGATATTCTATCCTGACCTATTGTATTTCGAGAATAGTTCTTTATTCTTCTTAAACATGAGAATCTTGAAATCATATTGTAGTTCAATCAGATTAAGCCAAAAAAGTAAAAGTCGGAGGACCCAGCTGAAAATTTGCAGATATGATCAGAAAATGGCGCTGGACGAGAAAATTTTATAGGTACTTCTTTGTTGAAAAATAAATAAAAATCAGAACACCCTTTAAAAAAACTTTATAAAACACAGACATGTTTCGGCAAATTAGGCTTTTATCAATGTTAATTGATATCAACAATCCCATTGTTAATTGATATCAACATTGATAATGGCCTAATGTGCCGAAACATGTCTGTGTTTCAATAATTTTATAAAGTTTTTTAAAAGGGTGTTCTGATTTTTATTTATTTTTCAATTATTTTAAACAGCCCTAAGTTTCAAAGATCAGTACTTCTTTGTATACAATTAAATTTTGAGAAGAATAAGACTAATTGCAACTTTGTATCATTGAATATTTTCGAGATAAAATTATTTTAAAAATTGGTAATTTTTTCATAGGATTAATATTTTGAAATTTTTTTAATCATAAAGTTTGTAACTATAAATTGAGCACCCGTACATTATCGTATTTCAAATCTCTCTTGGCGAAATTCATTTTTCTTCCATTCGAGACCAATTTCACACTTCTATGTTCAATATTTTTTGAACTACAGCGATTTAAAATAACTTACACCCCCAAAAACCAAAAAAATTGCATATTATAACACAAAAACTTACTGAAAATATTGGGATAACTTATTTGCTTATATTTCTGGAATTAGGTTCCTGAGACCCTAGGCTGTCATGAGCAATTTTATGAGACTAAAACTATCATAGGATTCAACAGCATCCCCTATTTTTCAAGTTATATTTATAACTTTTAAACGGTAACTCGGATTTTGTGATAGCTCATCATCCTCAGCTCATGGCGGCGATATAAAATCATATATTGTAAGTTATGTCAAATTACATAAAAAATTCCAATTTTCAGATCTTGGAATTCAATTACCAACCATCTGAAAGAGGAAGATTTCCTCTACATTTCATTATAATTTTCAGATTATTGTTTCAAAAATCATCAATCTGATTTCGAATTGTAGGAAACATTCTAATCTACAATTTGAGACCAAATTTATAATTTTTGAATCAATATTGACCAAACTGGAATTCTTTTCCCAACTTTCCAGAAAGTCTTCTTTTCGTCCGCATGCAATTATCAACCAATCACATGCCATCACGTCAAGTCTTTCTAAGCCGGGAAATTTAAAATTAATGAAATCGCCTGAACGGTTTTTCGGATCTGGGAGGGGGGCGGAGGAGCCATGGAAAAATTCTACTAAAAACAGGAACATTCCTCTCCATATTAGTGTCCTCCCCATAAAAATTCAAGTCAATCTGACAACAAACAAAAAAATTATTCATATTTTTCGGATTTCTTGTTTTTATACAATGAAAACTTAAAAAGTTCCGTGTGATCTACCTAGATAATGAACTAAATTTGAAATGCTCATTTTATTTTTCTTTATCAAACTGATAACTGATTATTTATTAATATTTTCGCATTTCTGAACGCAGCATTGGGTTTATGAAGATTTCCTTAAACATATATCAATACAGATAGGCTTTTTAATCGTACAGATCTTCACTAATTAACAATTTTATTTTATATAAGTCCCTCCTTTGGGAGATTGGCTATTACACTCTAACTGATTAACTGCATGTTATTCAGAGGTGTTCTGCATCTTCACTTGGTTGTGAAGACTGGCTTATGGTTGAGAGGATCGACGTGCTAACCACACGTTACCTCTAACCTGATTGATGATTATTCGCCTGCTGTATTTTTTGTTCGGGCTGGGAGGGCATTCTGACGGGGTGGGTGGCGGCTTCGCTCGGTCGGTGTTGGCTCGGGGGCTGTGGGGTTCTTTTGAGAATCTATGGCTTTTGGGCCGTTATTGGCCGTGCTGGTGTCGTTTTCCCGTCTTGCCGGAGTGTCTTTTTTGCTTGGATGGACTGTATAGTTTGGTGGATATGAAACTGGCAACCAGCTGGTAGGCCTAGGCCCTTCATAGGGCTGTTGCGCCATTGACAAACAAACAAAATTTTATATAAGCGTATATTCTGCGTATATTCCTGACAATGATATACGCTTTCACAATGTATAATTTGAATACTTCCAATACAATAATATCTTAGTGGCTTTAACTCCAGAACTTAACCCACTCAGCCACGGCCACCCTCAAGACTGTTGATAACATTAAAATTGTATTAACATTTCAATACAAAAAATTATGGTAAATAAAGTCAAATTTAAAGGTTTTTTGGTTCATTAGATTTTTAGTTCCATGAATACAATAATTCAGTTTCTGAATAATTACCAATACAGATTTCAAATACTGCTGTAAATCATAAAAGTATTAATATTAATTAATCAAACTGTCACTTCCATAAATTAAACAATATTGAATTTCGAATTTCTAATAGCAGTAGCCTAATTTAATAGATTTAACAAATATAATAAGTTGAAAGATACCGGTAAATTATACAGAATATTACATTATAAATAAATACAACATGGTTGTATAATGAAAACCAAGCTATTGTCATTTGCAACATAATTCAAAGATCGCGCCGCGCCGCCTTGGTTTTATTTGAAATTTGTTAGACGACCACTTTGACGCCGTCTAGTTATAGTCAATTCCTTGTCAACGCATATAATGGATTCATCACCTGGTACGAATTCAGTACGCCAACTGTACTAATCGAGGCACTGTATTAATCGAGACGCAGGGCTTCGATTAGTCCAGTGCCTCGATTAGTCCAGTTCTGGACTAATCGAGGCACTCGCTCATCTAATTGAAGAACTGGACTAATCGAGTCACTGTATTAATCGAACCCCTGCGCCTCGATTAGTCCAGGTGCCTCGATTAGTCCAGTTTTTCAGTTTCTTAATGCAGGATAGGGACTGGACTAATCGAGCACTGGACTAATCGAGTAATCCCCGTTGGTGACTGGTATTGGCGGTTGCACTGGTGAGCACCCACTGAGTTAGGGCGTGATCGGTGGGTCCCAAGTTCAGCCGTACCAGAGCCGTAATGAGCCAAAACTTGCCTTTCCACTCGATGGCTTCAGTCTGCGAAAAACCAACGATTCAAATTAATGATACATAAATTTTATTCATATTATAATTATAATTCACTCAAAAAAATCTAGAAACTGAATACGGTATCATCTAGAATAATTATTATTGGAGAGCATTGAATTTATCTGAAAGCAAAGAGGACATTCTAGCAAGATGGGAAATTGATAAAATAACTCCAGCTCAGTCAATATTGAAAAATTTAAAAATTATAAATTTGGTCTCAAGTTGAAGATCAGAATGTGTCCTATTTAATAATTTTTGAACCAATATTGACCGAGCTGAAGTCATTCGCTTATCTTGTCAGAATGTCTTCTTTGCTTGGACAGACTATACCCATGTCAAATCTACAAATAAATATGCGAAAAGGCAAATCATCACCACAATCTAACCGATATTGCTGAAGCTCAATCAATTTTTTTCCCACATTTATGAATAATAAATCTACTTCCAGCACTTTCTACATATTCCTATCATCCTCACCTTGTTTAATTCCAGCTGATGGAGTAGTGGTATCATAAAAAGATGCCTGTGATATGATATAAGATGACACTATGAGAGGCCACATGCGAGTTCTTCTGGAAAATGAACGAAACCATTATTCCAAGGCCTTGTCGCTTCCCTTTTGACTTTTTCTCCAACTGGCATCAGTGTTTGTCCTGTTAAAATGAAATATGAATTTTAGGTAACCAATTCAATAATTTTCTCAGTTAGTATTTTTATTCACAAAGATCATAGCCTAATATACATTATACAACACACACACAATCATTATTACTTTTACTGGTGAATAGCCCCGCCACAAAGACTAAAGTCAATAGAAACAATATTTCATTCCATGACATATGAAATATCAATATTATAATTCAACATCTACTTTCATTTTATCAATTTCATAACAAAGTAATTATACAGTAAATTATTATGCAATTTCCACATTAATTTTATCATTTTTTTATGAATAAGGCGAATCTTGTTTTTCAGTTTTTCAATTGTCAAATACTTGATAAAAAGTAGCCTTTTTTTGTCACAGAAATAAGACTCAACCAATAAATTCAATAAGATTCTTAACTCCTCGAAGAATTGAAAGCATAGAAATCATTCGAACTTCTCCCTTTTACAAAGTCCAAACGTTGAGTGAAGTGCTCTAATTATAGGCAATAAATAGGTTTGCTAGTAGTTAGAATTTAATCGATCAATTGAGGTATATTACGTGGAATAATGAGCAATATACAATAAAACATTGCCTGCTTCGTCAGTTATTTATTAAATAATGATGATCAACTTGAGGATCATTGAATTGATGGACGACTGACGAGCCGGGCTTATAATAACCTAGTAATTGTGTGTTACCTTTACAGGGGGCATTGGCTGTAAAATGATTCATGTTCAACGGTTGATGTAGTTAAATCGATTGCTTCCATCACTAAGATAAGACCTTATTCACTCAGGGGTGCCTACAAGGGGGGGACGTGACGCCAATGGCGTCATACAAATTTTTTGGGGGGATTAATTTTAACCTAGAGGACCGATTCTCTTTAATAATTATTGTGAAGAATAACAGTTCCAACTGGGAAGTTGTAGTTAGCAGGGGCGAACCCAGGGGAGGATTGAGGGGATATATATGCCCCCCGAAATTGGGGCTCATCTTACACTAGATAGAATGCACTTTGTTGGAGTTGCCAAATTTTTTACTAATTAGGCTGAAAACTTCTAGAAATGTAATTTTAGGGCACTTTTTTGAAAAAATTCCCCCCCCCCTACGGAGGAAATCTGGAGAAGGAAATAGATCAAAGGGTCAAATCTGAAACTAAGCATAGCAAGCCCAAATATTGCAGTTCTCGCTTAAATCAATGCAAGAAGCATTTTCTCCTTTCAAAATGTTTCATGAAATGTTAAATATTGGTGCAACAATTTCAGTTACAACAATTTCAGTCGTTTCCCGTTTCTGGAGGAATAGTAATTGTTGCATTACACTCTAACTGATGTAAAATTAGCTGTGAAATCTCCTATGTAAAATTAGCTGAAGAATTCAATGAAACCAGTTCCAAATTTGTAACTTCAACGGTTATTGAGATAATAGGAAAAATATGCTATAAAACGCCATTTTTCAACAATAAGGGTTATAATTGGATAAGGAATAAAAAAATCGTATTTTTTATTAATGGAAGTTGAAGAGAGTCTGATTCTGAAGAAAAAGTTAAATGGCGGCGATTGTGTAAATCTTACCCAAATCTCAGAAATAGCGATCAAAAATCGAAAAATCGCTACTAAACACAAGTTCATCACTTGTGCTATGTTTTGTCAATTTTGCGATTTTTGATCGCTATTTCTGTGATTTGGGTAAGATTTACACAATCGCCGCCATTTAACGACCCTGATTTTATATGCCCCCTAAAATTTATTTCTGGGTTCGCCCCTGGACCAGTTGGTGAGGCGTACACAGACCCAAAATTTTGCTTAGGTACTTGTTATTGCATAGTCTCACTGTCTCACATTTCACTCTCACTTGTTTAACAGGAAGACCCAAAAATTAGGGGGGATCTTTAGTCATTTAGGGGGGGATTGGCGTCATAGACGTTGGGGGGATAGGCACCCCTGTATTCACTCAATCTGCCTCTGCTGGTTCAAAGTCCCTGAAAAGTACAACTGTACAAAAAAAGAATTTTAATTTCTTATAACCAAGGGGTAATTGAGCTTTCAAATTTGAATAGATATCATTCTTAGTTCAACGTTTAAATTGTAATATTTTGTTTTCTGGAAACTTTAATAGAGATTTGACTTTATTGAGGGGGGTGTATATGCAACCCGCAACACTTATTAATTGCTCATGTAGCAGTTATTACAGTTCAATCATTATAATAATTATTATAATACCATGTAATTTGCAATTTTAATCATTATTCTGACTCCAGTCCCCACTGTAAGCGCTAAAGACTCCAGTCTCCACTTGAGCGCTAAAGGCGCTGCATATACTCTATGGTATCTTAAGTAGGTCTATTATTATTATTTACAATTAGTATTACGGGTATAGTCTATACAAGCAGAGAAGACCCTCTGGCAAGATGAGAAAATAACTTCAGCTCAGTCACAATATTGATTTAAAAATTATTGAAGGAAACAATTTGATCTTCTACTAAGATGACATTTATAATTCTTGACAAATATTGACCAAGCTGGAGTCATTTTCCCATCCAGCCAGAGGGTCTTCTTTGCTTGGACAGACTATACATAAACGTTGATAGACAAGTTCATCAACTGCTGTTCATCTCTTTTTTGTATTGTGCTCTGGTTATATTTATGATATTTATGGGATAATTTGTGTTCGTTGGCTAATAAGGGCCTAAAAAAATATTCCAGTTATGAAATTATCCACAATCCGGACGAGGCATTCCGGGGGGGGAACAGTGAGAGGGTGAAAAGAAGAATGAGAGCGATCTTGAAAAATCTTTACTATGAGACAAATAGCATTATTTATAAAAGACTCACTTATAAAATAAATCGAACGATAATCCGACCAACTGTTGTCACTTTCAATTTACTTCAAAAAAAAAACTTCAAACAAATCTGTTATATCACGTAAATGTACTGCGTATTGGCTACTCGGTGAGAGAGGTCACTTTGTGATCGTGAAGTTAAGTTAAGAACACGGTGGACTGCTTTTGAATGGGTGACCAGTATTTAGTCAAGTACAAATTGGCGAGGTGGAACCAACCCGTAAGGGTCTCCTCACCATTAAAAGCCATTAGGAATAATATTACTATTATTATTATTTATTTATTTATCAAGTAAATTGTAATATTTCTCCTTTGAAGATGAATAAATAAATTTCGCAATTGGTTTCTTGATAATAGTACTACTGTGAAAAATTCTACTTATCTACGTTATTTTACAAGCTTACCCCAAGTAAAAATAATAACATGTTGGTTCAAAAAACCGGCATAGGCCTACATATTTTTCTGATAAACTCAATATCTCCAATTTTATTGAACATATAAGACCATATGTAAGGCCATATGTTAAAGGCCGACCAATCAAAGTACTTTGAATTTTGCGATTCTATTTTACTGCATAACCCCAGGCGCACACAAACACGATTCCGTTGCGAAGGTTTGTTGCGGTGCGAATTCAATTCTGAGAATTTGCCGGACGAAAATTTAAAACAATTGCGGTGTATGAGCTAGCGCAGACCAATGCATTGCGAAATATTCGGTTTACGAATATTCGCAGCAAATGCTGCATGCAGCATTTGTCGCGCCTTTTCATGCGAATATTGTGGCTCGTTCAGGAACTAACTTTAATTTTCGTCTGCAAGTAAACGGACATAACCAAAAAGGAAGAAAGTCAACTCTCGGCACTTTGGAAATGAACTCTGAGCAATTGTTAGCGATTATTTTCTCATACCAAAATATGATGATTTGTTATTATACCAATATGTATGATTTAATACACAAAGATTACAAGAATATAAGAGAAAAATACAAGATTTGGTGCGATATTGGAAAAGCTGTCCATGTTCCAGGTGAGTTTCAGTTTACTTTAATAGGCCAATTGAGCTATTGAGCTTTACTTTATTTCTTTATTAGGCACCTTACTAGTAGGTTATATCATAACTCAGGATATTATTATTGTATTACAGCATCATTATTATAGTTAATTTCAGTATCTCTTCTACCCTACTATCGAAACATTAGGTTGGTTAGGTTAAATACTCAAATATTCCCACGCTCTAAGTTACGATTATTTCACTTCGGTGTGCGTGCCCCAGCGTTACAAATATTTTGCACCGAAACATTCGCTTCGAAATCGGAGTCCAAATTCTTGGAACCACTGCAATGAAGTCGCGACGCATTGGTCTGCGCAAGCCCGTGGGAGTTGCTGGTCTCCTATCAGGCGCCTCCCCAGGTGGCGGATCGGGGAATGCCTCCTAGATATAGGTGGTACCGTAGAAATCAAATACACGGGGCGGACCAAAACCAGCAAACCAAACTGCTGCCTTGCAGACGGAGATCAGAGGATGTTCAAAGGCTAGGGGAAGAAAACCCAAAAAGAAAATTGAATGCTGCCTTGTAGTAAGGTATTGGTTTACCAAAGGCTAGGGAAGAATACACGAACAAATTACCTGGCCCTCCAGGTTGGGGGTTGAGCGTGATGTTAACTGCTTCACCTCGCAAAAATTGGATTGTTATGATACCAACAGCCCAGCCTCGGAACACGGATCGGATTCACAGAAATAGGAAATGGAAAAAGAAACATGACTTGAATATTGGAACTTGGAATGTGAGAACGATGTTGCAAGTGGGGAGAATGCAGGAAGTAGCAGAGGAAATTTCAAAATTTGGATTTGATTTGGTGGCTCTTCAGGAAATCAGATGGCCGGGATCGGGGAGAATAGATGAGAAAGGATACTCTATACTGTACAGTGGAAGCGACAACAGGACTGGTCAGTGCGGAAGTGGCTTTATAATAAGTAAGAAAGTTCGGAACAGTCTTCTAGAATTCGAGCCAATCAATGAGAGGATATGTAGAGTGCGAATTAAGGGAAGGTTTAGAAATATTTCCTTAATATCAGTATATGCTACAACAGAGGAAAAAGAGTTAGCTGAAAAAGAAGAGTTTTATGATATATTGGATGATGTATGTCGTACAATATGCAGATATGACGTGGTAATTGTGTTGGGGACTACAACGCACAAGTTGGGAGAGAAAGTCATATGGAAGGAGTAGCAGGAGCTCATACAATCCATGACCAAACAAATAATAATGGATTTATGATGGCACAATTTGCAAGAAGAAATAACTTGTATATAAGCAGTACTCAGTTTATGCACAAGTGGATTCACCTAGGAACATGCAAGTCACCGGATCGATCAGTGGTGAATCAAATTGATCATGTGCTGGTGAGCAGTAGATGTTCATCATCCATCATAGACGTCAAAAGCTGTAGAGGACCCAACTGCGACACTGACCACTTCTTGGTGAAAGCAGTAGTGAGACAAAGGATTGAAAGGGTACTAAAAAATAGAGAACAAGTAAATAAGAAATTCAATCTTGAAGCACTTAAACAAGAAAGGAAGAAAAGTGAGTACCAAGAGAAAATTAAAAACAATGTGGAAATGGTACAGGAAAGTGAAGATATAGAGAAAGAGTGGAGTAAAATAGTGCAAATAACCAAGGAATGTGCAGAACAGGTACTAGGTGCAAGACCAAGAATAAGAAAGGAGGAGTGGTATGATGACGAGTGCAGAATTGCCATTGGGAGAAAAGAATGCAGCAAGACTGAGAATGCTACAAAGAATGACTAGAAATGCTAGAGTAGCATATGAGGATCTGAGGAGGAAAGCCAAGAGAGTGTGTCGCGATAAAAAAAGGAATCACATGAGAAAGAAGCTAGAAGAAATAGAGGAACTAGCAAATCAAAGTGAAACAAGAAAGTTCTATGCTGCAATGAACAAAATGAACAAGAAATATAAACCAACAGTAATGGCATGTTAAAGTATGGGAGGTAGTGTGCTATTAAAAGAAGAGGAAATACTTGACAGATGGAGAGAGTATTTTGAAAGTCTTCTGAACAAGGACAACAGAGATAGAGAGATGATTGAAGAAAACAATATATCACAGGAGACTGCAGAGGATAGGCCGTCCTCTCAAGAAGTAATGAGTGCCATAAAGAAACTAAAAAATGGAAAAGCCCCTGGTGATGAGAATCTGAGTGCGGAACTGATCAAATATGGAGGAGAAGGAATCGCACAGAAACTTTATAGATTAATTTGCATGATATGGGAGCAAGAGATCATGCCAGAGAGCTGGAAAAAGGGAATAATATGCCCCATTTTCAAGAAAGGAGACAAATTACAATGCGAGAACTACAGAGGAATAACACTGCTCAGTGTGTGTTACAAAATATTCTCCAGTATTCTGAACAAGAGATTGAAGCCTCTGATTGACACTATAATTGGGGAGTACCAATGTGGTTTCCGTGCAGGAAGAGCTACTACCGACCAATTATTTATCATGAGGCAGATAGCTGAGAAGATGTATGAACATGGGATAGCCTTGCACATTCTCTTTGTGGACTTCAAACAGGCATTCGATAGTGTTGACAGATTTGAGTTGGGTCAAGTGCTGAAAAAATTTAAAATCCCAGCAAAGCTAAGGAGGTTGGTGAAGATGACACTGAAGGAGACAAATGCCAGTGTAAAGATTGGAGGCAAATGCTGTCAGCCATTCATGTTCAGCACAGGAGTGAAACAAGGAGATGGACTGTCAGCTGCATTATTCAATATGGCAATGCATAGTATCAATGAAAAGATAGATCCCAAAGGCCACATATTTAACAAGACTTGGCAACTGTGTGCATATGCGGATGACATTGCAATAGTAGTGCGTAGCAAGGAAGCCATCCAGGAGGTGTATAATGTGATAGAAGAAGAAGAAGGGAAGAAGATTGGGCTGAAAGTGAATGAAGGTAAAACCAAGTACCTCAGAATTGCACCAGGACAAGCTAGATGTGTACCTCAAAACCTAATTGTTGGAGACAAAAAATTTGAGGGGGTGAAGAACTTTAGCTATCTGGGTGTAGAAATGAACTGTGAGAACGACATGTTGGAAAGTATAAAAAAAAAAATACAAGCAGGAAACAAAGCCTACTTCGCTAATAATAAATTATTAATTAGCAAGCTAATTTCCAGAAGAACCAAACTCAATAAATATAGAAGTCTGATACGTCCCATAATAGCATACGGATCAGAAGTTTGGACAATCACAAAAAAAGATGCAGAACATCTCAGAGTTGCAGAAAGAAAAATTGTTCGAACCATTATGGGACCTGTAAGAGATGGTGATGAATGGCGGAGAAGGAAAAACAACGAGATAATTGAATGCTTGGGAAGAGAGGACATAGTACGATTTATCAAGTCACGGAGACTCAGATGGCTGGGGCACGTTGAAAGGATGGAGGGGACAAGGTTGCCAAGAATTGTATTCAAGGAGCGTTTATTTGCACGAAGAAGACAGGGCAGACCAAGGAAAAGATGGCTTGATGATGTACAGGAGGATCTGCGAGTCATGGGAAGGAGAGGATGGAGAACAAGAGTGGCCGATAGGGATTGGTGGAGACTGGAGAGGCTTGGTGATGGAGGCCAAGGTCCACGATGGACTGTAGTGCCGCACAGTAAGTAAGTAAGTAAGTATTGGTCTGCGCAAAACTTAATATTATTATTTTGATTTCCATCGCCCTTGGAGGTTGCCTAATATTATTTGGTGAGAAAATGTATGAATTACGTTTTATTTATGTTAAATGTGATCCTGATTAACCAATCAATGCCAATAATATACATGCTGATAGTATGCTATGCACAAAAAAATGTTGTATTAGTGGTTAGTATATTATAACCTACAGATAAGAAACGGTTCTCAGGGTGACCATTGGCTCATCTCTCTTCTGGCCCTTTGAACAGTTTCAGGGTCGTCATTGTTTGTATAACAAGGCGGGAAAGGGCGTAACTTGCTAAGGCAGGGGTCCCGAGAAGGCAAAACACACATAGCCACGCCTATGACTATTTATACAAGTTATTTCCTTTTTGTCCAGGTATACAGTTACGGTATATTATTGGATCTATTCAGGGACTTATTATCTCTCTCAAAAGCCTATCACTCAAGGGCCATAGAATAGAGAGACGCCTACTGGCCTATACCATTGTATAGGCGAAGGGCCTATTCACTCCATCCCTCCCCCTACTCGCTACTTGGACCCCCTAACGTTTGCTACAAGATAGCATTACTTTAGTTTGCCAAATAGAGTTTTTCTACCTTGTATCATAATACTGTAAATGTTAATAATATCATGTATAATATTATCATCTTTATACTTTTTATTCTCTACCTTGTCCGCGGATCACCAGCCCACGAAGGGCCTAGGCCTACCAGCTGGTTACCAGTTGCATATTCACTTCCACTAGCGCCCTGCACACAGGGACCGCAGTGCCGGCCAGCCGAACACCCGCAGCCACCCACAGCCCCTGTCATTGAGTCAAACAACAACTGAGGCCGGCCACAGATACCCAACCGGGCGACACCACAATCCCCGCGTACAGGGCGCTATACAGCCCGTCCAAGAAAAGAAGACACACCGGCAAGATAAGAAAACGACTCCAGCCCGGCCAATACCAGCCCGGCCAATACCAGCCCAAAAGCCATGAATTCTCGAACAGACCCACAGCCCCCGAACCGACACCGACCGAGCCGAAGCTAGCCCCCAACCCGCTAGAATGCCCACCCCCACATTTTATTCTGTACTTATTCTTTTTTTTCTTAGTTTTCTTGATTTTTTTGATTCAGATGAGAATGTAGAAATTTGATGACCAGATTCAGTTCAGCTCTAGAGTTTATGCGTGATGATAATTTTTCACACCGTCACATGATGGGTTCACATCGTTGGAGTAAGTGATAATGCGCCGGTCTGATAACTAAGAGGACCCGGGTTCGAGTTTCGACCTAGGAACGATTACTTTGACCACAACACAATCACAGTCGTTTCCCGTCTCTAGAGGAATAGCAATATTGTTACAGTACAGTCCAACTGATTAACTGGATGTTATTCAGAGGTGTTCTATGCGGCGTCACTTGGTTACGGAAACTGACTTATGGTTGAGAGGATTTACGTGCTAACCACACGTTACCTCTATCCCGGTTGATGATTATTCGCCTGCTGTGTAGTATGTCCGGGGGGAGGGCATTCTGGCTGAGCGGGGGGTGGCTTCGGCTTGGTCGGTGTTAGTTCAGGGACTGTGGGTTCTGTTTGAGAATTTAAGGCTTTTGTGCCGGTTTTGGCCGGGCTGGAGTCGTTTTCCCGTCTTCTTTGCTTGGGCGAACTGTATAGTGGAGTGAATATGAATCTGTCAACCAGCTGGTAGGCCTAGGTCCTTCATGGGCTGTTGAGCCATTAACAAATTTAATAATAATCACATAAATACGGCCACCCCGTCTTTCGGAGGAGACGGTAAGCCGACTACCTAAAAAGTATTACGACTGTAATCTGGCTTTTAAAATTTGTGGATGCATACCTTGGACCGTATCTCATCAATCCATCATCAAAAATTCTCAAGGATACATCCAATATTTTTCATAGTGTTTTTCTGCGATTTCTTAACTTTGTAATTTTGTCTTATTGACACTGCTGAAACTGACGGGGGTCCAGGGGGCGAAGTCCCCTGGCTAGGCGAGCGAAGCGAGCCTGCCAGTTATTTTAATAGGGGCCTATATTATGTTAAATATAATATTAATTACATTATATATTATGTATTATATTTAATTATATGATTTCATAAATCGTATAATTCATATTGTGTTATTATAGTCGTATGCAGAGAGTGACTGACTCATGTTGAGTTCATTCCAACTTAGAAACAATCAAACACAGCTAAGCTAATTACTTGAATTGATAATTAAATTCTTTTTATCAAATAGTACTTGATAGAATAGTATCTATGAATTTGAAAGAAGGTAGAATATTAAAAAAAATAATATTATCACATAAATAAATGAAAAATGTAAACTAACCTTACCGAAATCGCCAATAGACTGTTGCCTGAATCTCTTCGACTTCGACAATTCAACAGTTACGATCACTTGAACTTACGTTTTACAATTTGCAGGCGAACAATAACTATTAATTATTTGTAAGTATCTAGATATTCAATTCAATTATACACATTCGATAATTCTTCACAAAGTAAGCACATGGAATGAAACTATGAAACGAGCAAGATTCAAAATGGCTGCAGCTGCAGCTTGAAGGCTTGCGTGATGGTGATGTGATGCTGCTAGCCCACAATACATTGTGCATGACTACAGTGACTTGATAAGTGAAGTAGAGAATAAACTTTCCCTAGTGGGTTTATCTATGCAACAAACGAAGCCTGCTTCATAAAGTACGTGAAGATATCTGCTGGTTAGGCTGTTTGTGCTTTCATTGAGAATATCGCAATTCATATCACCGATAATTACCTGTATTTTATTATTGTCAGTTTGACAGTATCTACCTTCTAAACCTTCGATAAAACTGGCCAAATCAGTACCATGACAACGATAGACGCATAGCAGATTATAACCTTGATTATCTTTATCACATTCCAAATTCAAGCAACGCAACCCCCCAACATCCACTTCACGACAGGCTGACGGCAGGGTGGAATTTACGTAAATAATAATTCCATCGTTCTGATTGTACTGACTTGATGTCAAATAAGTAATATATCCATCTATTTGGTTCACACAGTCATCCTCACTCATCCCCGTCTCAGTCAATACGATTATATCGACTTGAAATCTATTCCATTCATCAACACCAGAAACTCATCAAAATTCTTATTGTAACTTCTTATTATGTTCATATGTATTATTCTTAGACCATTCATCTCACTCACTCTAAGGGAATTACCATACACACAACAATCATCATACACACTACAACTAACATGCCTAAAATCATTTAAATCATCCAAAACGTTCATAACTCAAAGCCTATAATTATTCGTTCGAGCCGTTGAAAGATAGAATATTAGTATAATATCAAACCTACAAAATAAGCAATATTTCAATGTCTTGAACTTAAAGTAATAATTAGTTCCTGAAACCAATTTAAAGAATAAGGGCAGTAGCCTTAGGTACATTAATTGAATTGAGTAACTCTAATTACAACTTCTCTAACCTCCAAGTCAATCTGTTCCAAATTGATTAAAGTAACTCTGATGAATAATGAATGATCGATATTATCACTAATAGGCCTACAATGGAATTTCTTCCATAATATTATAATACTTAAAACTGAGAAAAGATCATCATATAATTGCAACAATAATCAACTTAATATGTGCTTAATTTTTAACTGCAGCTTAAAAAATGAATAAGATAAAATTGAATAGAATTGATGGAGGTATCAATACTAAAAGAGAAAATTACAATATTTTAATTAAGTTTTATATAGCATATTATGAATGCCAGTTTTATGTATCAGTGAAAAGTATTTAGCCAATATTACTGGATTATCAACAAATAATAAACCCCTTCTCACAACTCATGACCAAAATTATTAAGAAAAAAATAAAAGTAATGGGAAACCAGTCAGAAGTCGCAAGATAAGCGGATTTTTAGATAAATGAAAATTAAAAATCAAATATATTCTACTGCTAAATACATTCTCAAGTTATATTGTTAGTAGTATTCATCACTACTTGAAGCAGATAATATTAATTATATCATGACTATTTTGTTGATACTGTATTAAATTATTAATTATGACTTTTTTTTATTGAATATTATAGCTGGTAGTAATTGAAATATAATAAAAATTAAACACTCTTTACACACATGATACATGATTGTGTTAATGTTAATGACTTTTTTGTAGTAGACAAAAATCTCATATATCCATGATACTTTCAATGTTTTTAGAATAGGCAATAAATGAAAAAACTTTGCAACTTACAGTCCAAACGGTCTACTTCACCATTCACTGTCCAAATCAACTGGATCCAATATTCTCCTGATGGGACCATCGGCGGTTTTCCTCACGAAGATCTTGCCATCTCGTACCCATGCGAACGCTAGCTTATTCTGTTTAACATAGCTCTTTGCAACCCCAAGCAATGTCTTGTTATCGACGGTTAAGTGTTCGTTGACGTATATCTTCCCGTTATTAAAAGATTCGTTTAATAGGTTGGCCTGAATTCCTTTCATTTTCCGCGCAGAAATCAACCAGGCAGTACGACATCTACGAGAAATAAATTTCACAATTATAGGAGGATGAGCAGCGTCTTTTCTTTTGGGAAGTCTATGCGCGATTGAAATGTCCGAAGATTGAAACGGCACTTTCCTGCAAATTCCTGCGAGCTTTTCAACTATATAATAAACGTCTTCATCCTCCGTAGAAGGAACCCCCGAAATTTCTATATTAGTCAGTCTCGTATATTGGTGTAGCTGACCAATTTGTTTTTTAAGATGGAATTCTCGGACAAAAGGACTTCACAGTCCCCCTTAACTGCAGCACATTCAATTTTCACAGCGTTTATTTCGTTTCAAAAACTACAGATTTCAGATCGTAGCCCTGAGATTTCAGATTCAAGATTTTTAAATTTATCATCTATTTTCTCACTGAGGTTTTTTATGGCCTCGGCCAGTACACTGACATTGGTATCACTTTTTAAAGCCGAAGTTTTATCCGATTGAATAGTGTCCTTGCACTCACCGCATTTCCAAGACTGTTTCCTACTGGCTCCCATCTTACGAAGATTCTCCATGTTTCCGACTTGGCAGCACTCTGAATGGAAGGATTTTACACACACGGAACAGTCAATAATGTATGACATCTCTTTAGAAAAGTAATGGTAAAAATTTTTGAACAACGACGATTTTTCTAAAACATCGGGATTTCTAAAGAAAAAAACTGTATTTTAGAAGCAATTACTCAGTAATTCAATATTGAAATATAAGTGAATAACATACTGTACTCATGATACAGTAAACAATGGGTATCCCCTCTCTAATACCAAGATATCATGTCTATATATACCTCCAAAACATAATCCTGAATCCGAACCTGTCTATATACTCAGTTCAACAAGTGATTCGAGTGAATTCAATATTCTAGGTGTAATAATTCTTTTAAAGCTTCCTCTGCTTGACAAATTGCGTTTTCTAACATTTTCAGAAAAAATTGACTTTTACCCAGTCTCTCCTAGAAAAAAATGACGGAAGAAACAAATTAAGGAGAAATATAATAAGTCCTTAAAGATTGAATTCACTCCAAATACTTGTTAAACAGTGAATAGATTATTCAAATTGACAATCTACAATTTGAAAGTTTACAATCAGAAATAATACACAATATTCTTATCCACTCTGGGCAGTTGGAGTTTTCCACCTCTTCACACTTCTCATTCAATAGATTTTATGAATCAGTTAACGCACCGGTCTGATAACTAAGAGGTTCAAAGTTTGATTCTTGACTGGTGAACAACACATAGTCAAATACATCACAAATCACATCAATACATAGCATCTCCGTCTTTTGGAGGAAATTTTTTTTTAAATTATAGGTAAGTATTATTACCTTATCATTTCATGGTAGGAAGGAAGAATGGAAGAAAACCCTAAGATAGAAGCTAACAAGCTAAATACATTACTGACAGATGCAGAAGGTTAAAAAAAAGATTGAATGACCATGGTGCATTCTCCAGAGGTGATGGCCACAAAGGAAGGAGACCATCACCCAGAGGTCAATTCAGACGTCCTAGCCAATTCCAGCACGAGGGATTGCTTGAAGTTCAGTAGCGATCCCAGTAACACTCGCGCAGAGAGGGCAGTCAGCATAGACTTAGGGAACCCAAGATCTAATAGGGATTGTGCTGACCGCTTCTCCCAGATCCCTCTACACGTGAGTGTTAGTGGAAGCACTGGGATTGCTGTATTGTTGGGAACAGCAAACTCTGCCCGGACATAGTCCAATACATCTCAGTTGATCGCATATTTGTCCCATTTGATGAAATGCGGCCTCACCAGCAGCTGTGCACCAGACACCACTTGGGCATCAATGACAAAAGCAGACTTGCCATCTTTGCCCGCTATGATGTCTGGCTTCCATAGACCAGCAGAGGTCACAATATGGGGCTCCCATATGACACAATAGCCCTTTCTCACCAAGTGAGCAGCAACTACTTTGCATATCGCATCATGACAGAGAATCCTTCCTCCATGCAAGCGGTGGCACATCTGAATGCAGTGGGCTGTTGTTTCAGCCTGGCGACATCCCACACCACATTGGATGTTGGCTGTCAGCTTCCCCTGCGTGGTTCTGACCCATGAGGGCAGTGCATTTATTAAAACATGCACATACCCCACAAAGTCAGAACCCGGGTAGCAAGATGTTGCATTTGACAGCCAAGCCGTAGAAGCAGGGACATCAGCTGCCTCTCTCAACTCGATACCATCAGTGGAGTTGTACAGCCTGCTTGAGTAGGAATAATCCTCAGGTCATGCTGTCAGTTCAGGGAACCCTGGGTCAAATCGGCAGGCAGCTGACAGTGCCCATGCTAAATGCCTTTGCAACAAGGTGGATTGTGCAATTGCCCAAAAAATGGGTACTTGTGATCCCAGCAGTTAATCCTGTGATAGATTAACACAGGTATTGAGGAGGAGAGTGAGGGCACTCCCAGCCCACCATGCAAGCAGGGTGCATGGAAAAAGCTAAGCAGAGTGTCATGTGGAAGTCGCAGCCAAGTTCTGATTGCCGCCCTAACAGATATGTCCAGGTTCTGCAGCAGCTTGGTGGTCACCTTACCTAAAATCAACTGGTGATAAAGAGAAGGAACCAGATGGTGGCTGACAATGTAGAGGCGCTGCTGTGGCTTGAGTGGGGCCTGGGTCACCCTGCTCAGAAGCTGTTTCAGATCCACCCCTGATTCTCTAGCCCCTGTGGGTGAAAATAACACCCCCAGATATTTGAAAACTGTGGTGGATGTTGCTGGCTGAAGATGTTGGTCACCAGGGAGTCTGAACAGTGCATCAGTGACTATTTTTGACTTCTTGTTGTCACTTGCAATCAACAAGAAGGACAAGGACTTTGCATTGAGCATCAGCCCAACATGCTCCACTGCAATGGAGAATGGGAAAATAGCCATCTGAAGACCTGGGACAGTAGAGCCAAACAGCAGAACATCATCTGCATAGGCCAAGTGCCGCAGTTTGGTGCCATCAAGGGGGTAGTGCACCACAGCTGGGAGGCTGCGGAGCACATCATCAATAACAAGGCAGAAAAGGAATGATGAAAGAGGATCCCCCTGCTGGACATCACGCCCAACCACCAAGAGATCAGACTGATGGTGGCCAAAACACAAAGTGGTGGTGGAAGAGGCATACACATTCCTTAAATAATGGACAAGTGGCATAGGAACACCCTTCCCAATCAGAGTTGCTGCCAAGGCCTTATGAGACACAGTGTCAAATGCCTTTGCAATGTCTAAACTAGCAACATGGAGCTGCTTAAGGTTGGGGCAGGTATGGTGGATTGCAGCAGCCAGCGCAAAGGTGTTCTACAGACATTGTCATGAGAATGATTTGTGACGGCGGCTGAACTTCGGGCAGAGTAGCTGCCAGCTGCGTTTGCCATACATGCAGTTGCATGCACAGACGCAGTGATTGTGGGAGTGTCTGTGTCGCGCATCCTCCCTCTCCCAGCAGGCTGTCCCCTCTGCCCCACCGGCGTTGGGGTGATAAGCTTTCTTTGGAGGCAGGAGCGTTGAAGAGTTCGGTTCGGGTCGGTTCTAGTGTTCTTACAGTGAAGATGACTTGCTGCTTCTGCGACTTTGATCCTGATTTAACAGCCACCAACCTGCGACCACGTGCAGGTACAAGTGTAGACATCCATTGGATACTACATGTTGGGTTAAGCAGGATAAATTGGTACTGCGTGTACGCAGTGACAAACAATGTGGCTGCAATATAAGTCACTGCAAAAGTAAGCGCCTGCAGCACCAGCGCCCATTTCAGCCCTTGGCCAAGTGCCAAGACTGAGTCACCGCTTGCGTTTCCCATCCACTTGCGCCCTGAAGCTAGCCGGCCCGGAGCAACACCGGGAAAAGCAGTTGAGTGTACTCTAGGCAAGAGTATACTGACAAGACTGATGCCCAAGTGTAGGGCTCAAAAGGCGACCTCAGGAGCTGGAACAGGAGCTGAGCAGGTGAGCATGAGCACTTAGAACGCGGCAGCGGCGTAGCCTGGCGCGCCAGCAGTGCCACCGGGAGCAACTAGTGCACCAGCAGCTCAACCCAGCAGAGCAGTAGCCCCGTCTAGCGCGCCAGCAGCGCCATCTAGCACGCTAGCATCGCCGCCTGGCAGAAACAAGCTGCAACATGATGCAGCTGCAGTGCAACATGACCCAGCTTGGGCGCTTCAGGGCAGATATGATGAGGAATTGAACCAAGACCCACGAGTGTCATGGGTCTATTGCCTACACAAAGAGGACTTAGTTACAAAACTAAGTACTTTCAGCTACCTGCTGATGACACAGTCATTGAAATGAGGAAGATATTAGTCGACTATCACCATAGGATGGTGGGAATGGTGCCTGACCAGGGAGCGACCTGGGGCACAGGCGGAGAATTCCGCCAAAAACATGCGGAACAACCGCTTAACACAAAGGACGTGGGTGAAACGGAAGTAGGGGGCTCTACAGAGTGGGGCAACAGGCCTAGAACCCCCGCCCACCACATGGACCCTATTATTTCAGGGCGCGTGGGTCACACATCCAAAATACCTAATCCTGAGTTGATTAAGAGACTGACTGAGTTGTTTACACACAATATGGACAGCAACAACCCACGGCGGCTCCTTGGGGAACAACTCCAGTGGCGAGAAGCAGTGGAGAACTACCCAGGAGAAGCAGGAAATCACCAGGCAACAGGGCAACAGCACCAGGAGGTGTCAGAAGCATGTCAGTACAGGATGGGAACCCATCAAGGGACGGCGGCAGAGCGCGCCCACCTGCTACCGCATGTCACGACCTGTAACAACAGGGTGGCTAGGCGGATTGAAACCCAGATGGACCCAGGAACAGTGTGCGACAAAGTTTGCGCATGGAGGATTTCTTTTAAGAGTGGCTACAGGAACTTCACATGGCCTATGGAATGTCGGGACAACAACTGTAAGTAAATGCTCCCTTTGGATGCGTAACCGCCGGACACAGTGGAACCGGTGGACAGACTTTGTCAGAGATTTAAAGACACGGTACTATCCACCAACATACAAGGATGACTTGGACCACCTGATCCTTAACAGGAAGCAGAAAGAGGGGGAATCTGTTGACGAGTACTCAGAAGAGTTGCTGACACTCATGAGGCGTCAAGGCGAGTATGACTTAGATAGGACAGTACAGCACCTATATAAGAATCTACTACCTCGATACAAGTTGTATATTTGCCCATCAGAAGCAAAGACATGGATAACCTCTACCGGCCGACCCACCCAGAGCCCTCTGTACCTGCGTTAGCATACCAGAGCAGTGCTCCAGGCGGAGCTAGCGTCACAGTTACGGAGGCCATTGGGACTCGCCTTGATTCCTCCTAGGGACTGAGGCAGAACGTGTAGGACCCACCTTGATCCCCCTGAAACTAAGCCAGTTACAGAGGCAGGCCCTGAACTCGCCTTGATTCCCAACCTAGTTATGGAGGCGGACCATAGGACATTGCCTTGATTCCCCCTGGTTGACCGCTGCCACCTTGCCCGGCCAGCGTCAACAGAAGATTGGCCTGGGGCCAGGGTCACCCTGGCTAGGCCAGGTTCCCAGCACCCAGTTCCTGCGGTACCCCACGTACCATTCCATTCCAGGGGTGCATGTCTGAATCAACGTCACCCCCTTCTCAAGCCAGGACATTCCCCCTCAGCTGTCAAGAGGCTTGAAAAAAACGTCTTATCTCTTCTGACCTGCACTCCAGCCAGGTGCGGGACAGTCATTCCTAGTGTCCACCCTCCCCAAGGAAAGAGGGCAGAAGGAACCAGAGCACGCATCTCAAAAAGAAGATGAAATCCCGTTAGGTAAGAGAGGGGCTCCTGGATGGCCCCGCGACCAGCTCCAACTCTTGACGCAGGACCAACCAAGGGCTGACCCACCATCTCACTGGACCGAGACTTCCGCCGGAGCCAATGCAGAGGAGCACGACAAGCCGCATGGGTACAAGCCACGCAGCCATAAGGCAACCTACTGCACCAGCACCCCTAGAGACGGAGGCGGAAGGGCCGTAAAGGCGCACGACTCCTGTGAACCCCTCTAGGGGGAGAGAAGCAAAGACAGTAGATGAACTACTACTAGTAGCGCGTCAGTACGAGCGGATAAAACTAGAAGAACGACAAACTCGACAGGGCGCCTGTGTTTCACGCCCCGAGGAAGACAGGAGAGGCAATAGACCAAAGGCGGAAGTACCAGCACCGGCGCCAAAGCATGTCGAACCCCCAGAGGTGGTGTGCTGGCAGTGTAAGAAGACAGGGCATTGGCGGTCAGAGTGCCCTAAATATTCCCCCTGCAAAAAGTGTGGAAAGAAAAGGACTGATTGTGGATGCAACACAGTCAACAGTCAGCTCATAGCTGAACCAGAGTCACCCTACGATAACCATATCTATGTGGCAGCCTGGATAGGGCGGAATAAAGTGCGCGCCCTGCTAAATACGGGAGCGGAGGCTAACTATATTAGCGCCAAATTATACCAGAACTTATCTCCCGCCCTGAAACGGAAAAGTGAACCAGCGACCACGGGCGCAGTTCTGGCTAACGGCGCACCGGCGCGCCTAGCAGGACAAGTGACACTGGACATGAATATTGGACAGAAAAAAATAGAGGTTCCATTATCTATTACGGAGGGCTTGGCACCAGGTCTCCGGTTGGGAATGCAGTTCATGCAAAAACATCAAATAGTCATCAATCTGGCGACTCGCATCATTGAGTGGACTCATAACGTTAAAGAAGAGTCAAGTGAGTCTACCCGACACACAAATACTGGAAGACAGAGGACAAATAAGCCAAAGCTAGTCACGGTGAGTTTGGTGAAAGACAAACGACATCAACGCAAAGAACGCGCCTTTATGTTAGGTAAAGCTAACAGAATAGAGCTTAACGCTTCGGTTGATACAGGAGCCGAGCGCTCGTATATTGATGAAGCGGTGGCATGGCGAATCAAGAAGGCAGGCAAGTTTCGGAAAAAAGCAGTGTCTCACCTACCTGACATGGCCAACGGCGAGCGCGCCGGCGTCATGGAGGAGCTGAGGGTGACAGAACAAGTTGTAACCAGAGGAGAATCGACCCAAGAGGCTCCAGTGGCGATCACCACCGAAGAATTTCCTGATGATAAATGGATAACAAGAATGAAACAGAATGTGCGCGCTACGCCAGAAAAATATCCCGATTATACCTTACAAGAGGGACGTCTATATCGTCATACGTGGACACGGTCTCGACCACCCGAGGAACTTGGAGGAGACGAGTGGAAGTTGTGTATCCCAACCAGTGCACGGCGAGAAAGTCTACAACTCTGTCACGACGCACCTACGGCGGGACACCAAGGTGTATTCAGAACATATGATAGGGTGGCTAGGTTGTATTATTGGCCAGGCCTGTATAATTACGTGAAGAAGTACGTACGTCAATGTGAAACGTGCATACGCCATAAGGTGGAACAACGCCCGCCTTACGGCCAAATTCAACAACAGAGAAAAATCAGTCAACCCTGGGAAACAGTCAGCACTGACCTAGTGGGCCCGTTACCACGCTCCAAGAGGGGATATAAATATTTGGTGGTATTCCAGGATCAATTCACCAAATGGACAGAGGCGCGACCACTGACACAGGCCGACAGCACCAGTGTTAAGAGTTCTAAAAACTATGATTCAACTCTATGTGGGGGGGGGAACCACGTTGATTGGGATCGATATATAGACGAATTTTGTTTCGCGATGAACACCGCCGTTCATGTGGGGACAAAGTACTCACCTGCGTTCCTGAATTTCGGACGTGAACTTAGACCGCCTGGAGTATCTCAGTGGGAGGAAGACGACGACCCCAGGCAGGAGTCAGAAGAACTGAGTAGAGAAACTCAGTTGAGGAGGCTGCGAATCTTAAAACAGATTCAGAAGCTCATGGTGGATAACCTAGGAGAGGTTTATCAGAATGCTAAGTAACACTACAATCTACGGCGGAGGCCGTTGAAGCTGACCCCAGGCCAGAAGGTGTTCAAGAGGGAACATTACCTGTCGCAGGGGTAAACCAATTCGCCGCTAAGTTGGCACCCAAGTTTACCGGACCGTACGAGGTGAGACGAGTACTAAGCCCGACCGTAGTGCGTTTAGTAAACAACGCACAGAAGGAATTCACGGTACATGTGAAAGATGTGAAGCTACTACCCCCTTTTGTAGAAGACGACTAGGAAGAAGCAGAAGGAGAAGATGGTCAGGAGGCGCAGATTCTAATTTGTCAGGTGGCCACCGTAAGAGGGAGCGGGGGCAGACAGTAAGGAGCGCAGCGCGCAGTGCTCAGATGCACCGCGGATATGCAGTGTATTTATACACCGCGATTTCACAGTGCATTCTCACATCACGAGAAGGGGTGTGTTAACGCGCCGAGGGTAGCGGTACGTCACGCGCCGCGAGTAGCATTGCGTTTACACATCACGAGGAGGGGTGTGTTAACGCACCGCGAGTGGGAGTTCCTTACGCGCCATAAGAAACTGTGTACAATAGCATCACTGTGGGCGGAACCCCCCCCCACCACTATACGTGACATATTTCAGAATAATTGTCGCAGATGTAGAGCACACGCTCAGACAGACGCAGAGTACGCGCTCGTCGATGGAGTAAAAAGAAGACAAGGAGTCCTAATATGATTTTCCGAGGAAAGGAACGACATAGTCGTGTATAAGCACGGCTGAGGATGGAGCAGGTGATCGCAAAGGAGTCTAGGAGGGTGTAACAGGCGACCCTGACGTGGGCTACCAATGTAGAAACGGCGCCCTGATCGCTTGTGTTCTTATATTGAGTCCAGGTAGGATTTAAGTTAGAACACATTGTGAGAAAATTTTCACGAGCCTTAATTTCACGCAAAACCAGAAGTAATTTGAATACGCGAGATGGGGAGCAAAATTTCGCATAGAGACACTGATTGTGTTATGCACCAGTTGCACCCAAGAGAGGGTTTCAACGAAAGTTCCAGATTTGAGTGCCAGTTCGAGTCGTATAATTATCATATAAACATTATATTAATTTTGAATATTATATTTTAATATCAAATTAAATCATTCGTTTTTCCTCAAAGTATAAAATCAACATATCATCAATATACAGAATGTATCGGTATCTTTTACAAGCTGGAACTTACTTAATGGTAATTTCTTATGGAATAGCTTACAAGTAAACAAAATTTATCTTGTAATTTATCTATTTAATTAAGGAAGAACAGCCTTCATAGAAAGAAGATTAAAGAGTGTAAGCTCGAGTTGAGTTTATTTTGTGAATGTTCCTGTTAAGAAAAATTTTAAAGTTAATTAAAAAGTAAGCATTATAAAGACAAATCAAGAAAAATAAAGAGGTTAAACAAAAAGGAATGATATATCAGAAGACACGAGCGTCAATTCGAGCTGGATTCGAGGAGAGTCAGAGATCGGGTCGAAGAAAGAAGAGTCAAGCATCAGTTTCATCTGATTTCGGAACGAAGATGCGTACAAGGCAAGCGCCGACAAGAGGGAAGAAAAGGACCAGATGAGCGCTGGCGCAGCGCTGAGCGCAGCGCTGGCGAGAGAGGTGAGGGGGAATGAGAAAGGAAACAGCAAAGAGGACCAGAGCCGATAGACACAGCGCGGTCGAGAGAGATAAGGGAGGAGTGAAGAAGTGAACGGAAAGAAGGATGGAGTGGAGAAGAAGACGAGTGGCTTATTAGGTGAAGAAGGAACCGGGGGAACCCCTACTTGTGAATGGAATTTGCCTACGCTATAAATGACCTGGTCTACAACACCATATTCGAGTCTATATTCAATTATACAATTGGATATATGTCAATGGCTGGCGCCCAAGCAAAAAGAAACAAGGAAGCGTTATTGTAATAATTCTCATTGGAACTTGGAATTATTTGATGTGAGTACATTATTATTATCTATTAACAGTGATTGCTGCTATGTGTTAGTTAATTTGATAATTAATTACTAACAAAAATTAATAATGTTCTCGGTAGTGGAATAATTAGCATAAGAAATTGCTATTATTTTGAATTAAAATTGTTTTTATTATTAACTATTGCCATTGATAGTTGATGATGTAATGGATTGAGAATTTTTGTAATTATTAATTATGCCACCAAAATGTAACAATTACCAATGATAGTAGGCAAAGCTATTTATTTAGTTATTGGATGGAAGATCCACGATGGAAGTATTTATTGAAAATAATATTTCTGAGTGATTAAAATAATTCTTTCACAATAATAATGTTATTGAAGTTGGTTGCTTCGTTATCGCACCGATAAGAGGTAACTAGCCTGAAAACAACTGATAGCTTATCTAGTGATAGACTTGTTTGTCCAACTATCTATCAGCAATCATGCTTATTTTCGCCTAGATTGTCATCGACAACATTTTACCGGAATAATGTTGCATTTCTCTAATGAAGCAATACCTTCCTGGTTGTGAGCTCAGTCTGCGACTGACTGTCGACAGAGTAACATGTGTTTTTTCGTTTGCTGCTTACCGTCCATCCTCTCGTCGTTTTGCGTTCATTTTTCTTTTACTACCATCAACTTCTTCACATCATTTATCTTCTCGATGTTTTTTGTTCAATCTACACTTCGATCAGCTGTTTATCGCTGTTCATCTCTTCTCGTTTTCCGCTCAACTTACAACTTTAATCAAATCAAATCAAATCATTTATTGTCACAGAACATTAAAATGTTATAACAAAGTCATCAGAGTACAAAAGTAAAAACAATTTAGAATAGAATTTAGAGTACAGAATAACAATTAGTACAACAATGGAGCTCCGGAAGAAACATGAGAGGTGCAACTAAAGGAAGGCAATAATCGTTGAAGAGTCTCTCGAATTCCCCTTCCATGACTATCAGCACAAATCCGTATTTTGGGATGTTTACTGCCAGCTGATCTTGATGAGCGTTTCAGGGGAATCACTGACGAAGTCGACTCGAACACCGTCTTGAATCCACTTTGTGTGTTTATAATGGAATTAATTTCTTTAATATTATTATTTAGTCTAGATACAGTGTCATTCAATTGCTCGTTCTCATATATTAAGTCATTTAATTTATCGTAATTCCTTCGTATCTCCAACTCCAAATCTTGAATTTCTCTATGCAGATGATTGTTACTGTCATTCAACGCAGCAATTGTGCTCTCTCTAATGCTAATAATATCCAAAGCATCACAATCCGGCTTGCATTTTTCTGTTGACAATCTGTAGTGTGTTTCAGTCTGTGTTTCTATACTTCTTAAAACCTTCATTGAACTATTGGATTCAGATGTTCTAGAATCGACATCATCAGTTTGAGTCTCGCCAACAGTGATGCATTTTCCATTTGCTAACTTCGGCTCTGACTGGCATTCAGAATAAACCCCTTTATCATTCATATATTCCAATTCCGTTTGAGTACTGCAATCGTCCACTGATTTATCCGTCAGACTCATCAATTTCAAGTCATTATGATCGGTTTATAGCCGCTTTTTTTTTTTTTTTTTTCATTTTCATTTTTCATCCCACTGACCACCTGTGAAAGGGGTATACGGATTTGTCAATTATATTCTAAGTCAATCTTTGCATTTCATAATGCAAATAGAATTCCTGAACGGAATAAGGAGAAACCTGTAACAACTCCTCTCTCACCTTAATTCTAAATTTCTCACCTGTGAGAGCTTTAATATGTGCTGGCAATGAGTTATAAAACCGAATTCCTGCACTCTTCAGCCCCCTCTCGTACATACTAGTTCGATGAATGTCGCCTCTGAGGTTTTGTCTATATCTAGTATTGTATGAGTGAAACAATTCTCCTGTATTAAACCTATCTTTATTCTTATCAATAAAACAAAGAACCTCCAATATATATATACCTGCTAGTGGAAGAATCTTTAACTCTTTGAAATAATCTCGACAACTTGCTCTAATAGATTCACCCACCATCACTCTAACTGCCCACTTTTGAATCCTAAATATATGTATTGCATGAGTTGAATTGCCCCAAAATACAACACCGTATGAGAGGAGAGAATGGAACACAGCAAAATAAACACTTCTAAGCGTTCCTGTATCGAGCAATTTCTTCAAGGTTCTAAGAACAAATACTGCCGAGTTGAGTTTGCTTTTTAGCTGGTCTAAATGAGGTCGCCAGGAGAGTTTAGAGTCCAGTACCACTCCAAGTACCTTTGCTTCGTTTGCTGAACCTATATTACCATCTCTCGTCTCCAATACTGCTTCCCGAGCCGTCCTGAATGGAATCTGCATCGTCTTATTATAATTCAGAACTAACATATTTGAGGCCAGCCATTCTTCCAGTTTTCTAAGAGCTCTTCTACTTTCAGACTCCATGTCATGCTGACTGTTACTTTTCAATAAAATACTTACGTCATCAGCGTACAAAACACAGTGTGCTGGTTCAAGGTGTGATGGCAAGTCATTAATATATAAAAGGAAAAGCAAAGGACCAAGGACTGATCCCTGAGGGACCCCACTCCTTGCCTGTAACCATTCTGACTGATACACAAAAGGGTGAGACTGTATTTCTACCTGCTGATATCGCTCATCAAAGTACGATACAAACCACTTGAGAACCGTGCCTTCAAAACCATATAATTTCATTTTTTTCAATAAAATTTCAATGTTTACAAGATCGAAAGCTTTGGATAGATCAGCAATCAGGCCACATACCCTGGATCCTCCATCCACAGAATTCAGCAATTCATCTATAAAAGAAAAAAGCGCATCACCCGTAGAAGTGCCAGGCCTGAATCCAAACTGTTTAGGGGACAGCAATCTCAACTTGTTCAAGTACTTTCTTAATCTATGGAGCACTACGTATTTGAATATCTTTAGAAATACAGGTGGGTTTGCAATCGGTCTGTGATTTTCAGGAAGCTTGTGGTTACCTTTCTTATAAATGGGGACTACCTTAGAATATTTCAACTTCAACGGTACACAGCCGGCCTGCATCGATTTATTAAATACATAAGTGAGAGGTTCAATTATATGTTCGGCTGTTTGTCTAACTAAATAATTTGAAATATTGTAGTGATCGTAGGATTTTTTATTTTTTAGTGATTTAATTATCTTTCTGAGTTCTGTACTACTTATTGGATCAAATTCGTTCAAGTGAAAAGTGCGTGACTGTTGATGTACATTGCTAAAAAGCTTTAAAAAATTATCCACTTCAGTATATCTACAGATGGCTTGTTGTATTTTCAGAGGAGTATTTGTAAAATAATTATTTAGTAAATCTGCAGCTTCTTTGCCTCCTTTTATAATTCCTTTTTCACAGGGCCGGATTTAAGAGTATGCCGCCTATAGGCTAAATGTAAATTTGCCGCCTCCTTGAGACTTATACGTTATACTTTGCTTATTCCGACTCGTTATGGGTTAAGAGGGATACGTGGGTAAGCGGCAGTCAGAGCCAAATCAGTAGTAAGATAGTAATAAGATATATTTATATAGATGGGCATGTAGCAAAAAATATCCCGTGGACTTTATAGTATGGTGCAATTAGTTCAAAAAAGACCAAACCTCAACATCCAAAGAGGAAGGACGATTCCTATACCAACTTGTTCTAAACAACCATAGCCTCCTTCAACATCTATTAAAGGAAGCTTTGATACAACCTTTTATTGTTCGGTAAAACCTTACACCCTTTTGAGCGTCGGGTTTTTGGGGGAGGGGGTTGAAAGGTGCAAAATTTCAGTTTTTCGTGAATTGTAGCCGGCAGGGTGTCTAGAAATTTGCATGAATGAAATTCAATACTTTTTTCAAGACAAAGTTTGGGTTTATCTGTGCATTTTTAAGCGTTGCAAATCGTGATATGATTTTATGTCCAAAATACCACTATAAGTCTCAAATAAGGTATATTTTAATATATACATAAAAACATACCATTTACATATTTTATGTTTACGGTGCAATTAGACTCAAACCTCAACATCCAAAGAGAAAGACGATTCCTACGCCAACTTGTCCTATACAATACACAACCCTTTCAATGTTTGGTAGAAAGTTACACCCTTTTAAGCGTCGGGTTTTGAGGGTAGGTGAGTTGAAAGGTGCAAAATTTCAGTTTTTCGTGAACAGGTGCCGAACCAAGCGTCGGAAGGAAAAATTCAATGCATGCTATTTCAAGAGAACAAAATTTGGAAGAGATTGAGACCAATTACTACTCTGTATCATCAACTGTTTCCAAGATACATTTTTTGGAAACTCCATATTTTTTCTCAGGAATTATTCCGTTACTTTGAAAGTTAGTAACTTTGAATTGAAAACACTTGCATCCGTATTTCAAAATCCCTCTCGGCGAAATTCATTTCTCTTTAATTTGAGACCAGATTCACACTTCTATGTTCAGTGGTTCATGTGCTACACCGATTTAAAAAAAACCTTACAACCCCAAAACCCCCAAAATTACATTTTATCATACAAAAGGGCTGTATAGAACAAGTTGGCATAGGAATCGTTCTTTCTCTTTGGATGTTGAGGTTCGAGTCTAATTGCACTGTACTATTAGTGTATTCAGAGACCAAACCGATTATATGCACTAAAAAAATAGGCTACCACGTCCCAAGAATTACTAGTAGGTCATGTTTTTCAAAGTGAATTCAGAGATCGTAGAGAATATTTAATTTATTTTTCGAAATTATTTTATGAATTTTGATTTTTTCCAATTTGCCGCCTCAAAAATTTGCCGCTCTAGGCTGCAGCCTACTTAGCCTATTTAGAAATACGGCCCTGCTTTTTCATTGGCTATGTTTGTTTCTAATGTTGAAATGGTACCCTTACCTGTCTCTGTCTTAACTAGTTTCCATATTGCTCTTGTTTGATTTGTAGAATTTTTTATAAATGTACTAGCGGCAATTTTTTTGGCAGCGTTCAACACCTTTCTATAAGTATTTTTATAAATTTTAAAATAGGATTCTAAATTAAAGTATTTTATACCTGACGATGTAATTAAGTGAATCATAGTACCAACTGAAGATGGCATTTTCAATAACAAGCTCAGTGTCTTTAATCTGTCTCTCGATATCCTGATACCTTGAGTAATCCATGATAGCTTATCTATTTTTTTCTTGCCCACTGATCTTTCTGGAACATATTGATTACAGTGACCTATATAGGAGTTCATGAAGCTATTAAACATCGTATCGACATCTGTGGAATTGTAAACAGAGCGCCAGCATTCATTTGAAAGCTCATTATTTAAAGCTGTTACATTTTTTTGATTAATTACTCTGTACTTTTTACTTTTCCCATATGGCAAACATATTTTCTCTTTAGAATTGGATTTGAATTTCTGTAATTTTAGTGTAGCACTGCCACCATCGTGATCGGAGAAAGAACAGGGAATATTTCTGCCAGTACAGAGAGCTGATGGATAGTTTGAAATAATGTAGTCAATTTCTGTGGCTGAATTTTTTGTTACTCTTGTCGGGCCCTTAATTATTTTGTTGAATTTGAATGTTGTTAATAAATCTTTGAACACACTGCTGTTTTTGTCATCCTTATTGTAATCTACATTTAAGTCACCGCATAAACATACTATTTTACCCTTCTCTTTTGTTACTTTTGATAAAACAGATCTTAGTAATTCGATAAAAATGTCAAAATCCGAATCAGGAGCTCTATATAAACATAAGACTACTAATTTTTGTGGCATCTTTTTCAATCTCAATTCTATAGCGGTTACTTCAAATACACTTTCAATAGCTAATGAGACTATGTCGTTTCTGATATTACAATTTTTGATAGATGTGTCACGAACAAATATACAAGAGCCACCTCTACTTTTCAATTGTCTACTAAACTGTGATCTCAAACTAAAATCAGGAAGAGCAAAAACCTCTAATTCATTTTCTCTCAGCCAATGCTCAGTCAGACATACAATATCAAAAGTAGTTCCCTCCTGTGACAATAAGATTTCAATGTCTAATTTAGAGTTAAGCAAGCCCTGGCAGTTTACGTGAAAAACCTCGCATCCTATAAAAAATCATTACTATTGGACAAGACTGAGATATTTGAGCCCACCTGATTATCCATTGACCCACGCACCACTCCACCGCAAGACTCACCTGCATTACCCTTTCCTGTACTGGTTAGATCCCCATTCACAAGTTGGTCCTTCAAAAGCACCCCGAGTTTAAGTTTTCCCTTAATCTTATTCAGATGGAGTCCGTGTCTTGTGTAGTCGGCTATTTCAAAGTTTCCCATATCCATGAGATCAATTCCATCAAATTGTGAAATCTGTCCGGTCAACCATGCATTAAATTTACTAACGTTCACGTTGATGAGTGGTCGGTCGTAGCGATCCATTCAACTCGCAGTTTGTCCAGCTCCTCTCTAAGAGTAATATTTTCTCGTACAATCTCCGACTCACCAACACCACCTGAGGAGACAAGTTCTGTTGCGCTAGTAGAGCAAGACGAAATGGAGTTTTCCACCCGTATAGATTTGTTCGGCGTTGAGCAGCAACCTGAGTTATCACCCCCATTAAAGCTGTTCTCCACAAAAGAAGATGAAGAGTGACCAGGATCATCATTTGAGCTCTGTCCATTAATAGGGGGATGGATATGTTTTATCGCTCCCAATTTCACAATCTTCCTACAATTAGAGTCCGTTTTCAGTGAAGCACTGCACAATTTGCTCATACACCTCCAAGTTATTTGACCGGAGGCCAAAAGCCGATCTTTCCTGTAGTAGAAGCCTTCATATTCCAACTTAGAATTCCCCTTTGAAGTTGACGTGATTTTAAGGTCTGCCATGTTTTGTAAATAACCAGCTAGAGAGTGACAAACGTTTAATTAGATTATTTAACTTTAGATTGAAACAATAATCGTGATTGGTGACTAGAAACTATATTATGCTATTATGATTGTATTCATGGTACCATAAAATATTCAATCGTTTATTCGCAAAAGTTTGCATAGAATGGGGAATAACAATCGTTAACAATAAAAGCATATGAGAAGAAACAGTATAGGAGGCTTCTCAATATTACTCGTAACAGTGACTGGATTTCTTTCAAATTGAAAAGCGCGCTCAAAGTCCGTTCACTTATTAGTCTTTGAATTGATTGTTTACGCAGATTAGTTCAACACTCGAAGCTGTAGGCCAGAAACAGAAAGATACTACAGTAGATAGCCGTAATACTGTGCGCATGCTCATAATTACATTTTCAAGGTTAAACACTCCACGATACGCAGTGACAGAGTTTGACAATTTATTGCTGGGCGGTTGCTATGGTGACAGTGGGTCGCCGTCAAAGTGTCTCCCCGACAACCGTTCCCCTCTTGGTTTTGACCACAGGCGTCAACCAGTACCCTGCTGAAAATATGCCAGTGCCGACAAAGTGTCTCCCCGACATCCGTTCCCCTGCTAGAACGAAGGATACTCGCTGTCGGGATCGTGCCCGACAACGATTCCCCTTGAGCGCTGCCGACAAAGTGTCTCCCCGACATCCATTCCCCTGGTCGAACGAAGGAGACTGGCTGTTGGGCCCGTGCCCGACAACCATTCCCCTGGAGCGCTGCCGACAAAGTGTCTCCCCGACATCCGTTCCCCTATTGGGCATCAACACCAGCTTGTATAGTCTGTCCAAGCAAAGAAGACCCTCTGGCAAGATGAGAAAATGACTCCAGCTCCATCAATATTTTTTCAACAAATATCGATTTGGTCTCAAATTGTAGATCAGAATGTTTCCTACGATCGACACCAACTCGATCATTTTTGAACCAATATTGACCGAACTTGAGTCATTTCTCACCTTACCTTAGGCGGGAAAGTAGTAGGGCTACAATCACACTGCTTAACACATTCTATGAATTTGATTATTAGAAGAAAAGCTTGTTAATGTTGTGATTGATACGACTGCAAACATTAAAAGAAAGAGTATATTTCTCTTCCCAAATTCCTACACATGAATGAATGAAAGAATAATTTTCACCAGTAAAAAGGCAGGTAAGTTACAATCAAAACAATTTGATTCTAACTGTGAGAATCACGACAAGAGAAATGAATGAGACTTTAAAGTCTGTATGGAATGGCTATAAAGCCTAATTTGAAATATACTCTACCAAATTTGACCAAGAAATTTTGTCAACTTCTTGCTTATATTTTCATCCTCTAATTTCGTAATTTCTTGATAGGCCTAATAAGGCCTATCCATAATTATGATTGTGGTTAGTATCACACGATAGTATTTCTATTAACTTAGTGAATCATAATGAATCGTATCACACGATAGTATTTATATTATCTTAGTGAATCATAAGAGATATAAATATGAAATCAATTATTCATCTCTTATCATTATGATTAACCAAGATAATAGAAATATTATATTGTAATACTGGCCTAACGCTTTACATTGATTACCTTATTATAGGTTTAGGGTGCATTGTGATTGTCTTTCTTGAATCATAATATTTGGGCACGGAGCTCTGAACCTGCGGCCGCATTTCCAAACTAAAATCCACCTATGCCGATTGGTCAGTTTTTATCGGTTTAAAAATCCGGTTTATAAATAAATTTTCAATGTCATTTGTTCCTCTTAGCAAAAGTGTGACAAATGAGCAAATTATACAAATAATCTTTGTCTTAAGTGTTATATCACATTAGAATTTGAATGTTTGGCAAAGGTATGTCGACAGACAAGGAGATTTTACGTCTCAGCATACTGTTGTGAAGCGATTCTTACCAATGGTCATCCTGTGAGTATTAGGTCTCTGTAAGGGTTCTCATCCACTGATAAATTACAATCATCATTGATCGACATGCCGGTTTAGGCCGGCATTACACGGTAATATTTCTATTATGAAAATAATTATCTCGTAATTTCATCTCTTCAAATATGATTTTAAGTGATTATAGGAATATTACCGTCTAATACCGGCCTTACAGCTGTTTTAACCGCCGGATCTCCATCCACTTGGGGTCCACATCCACTGTCAATTCAAACATCCATTTTTCACGTCTAGTTTTTTGTCGTATTTATAAACTTTACTGGATTTGATAAACACTGTGATGTGTCCTTGCGCAAAATGTGTTTTTATTGAAATTTATGGGGTTGACAAGAAACCTGACGTACCTACAAAAATCGTGGAGTCTGAAATATTGGCAACGGACACTACAGACTTTACACAGTCTCTACACGGATACTAGTAGCTAGTATCTAAATACTACAATTCTAGTATCAGTCTCCGAGGTTTCAAGGAGTGAGAATATTAAATATTATTATATTGATAAATAAATACTCTATGGGTGATAGTGGGGGTGGGGCTTCCGGGAATTTCCAGCAGAAATTCATTTCACCAGAAATGGTGTCTTCATTAATTAACTGTGATTGGTGCGTTCCCCCTCCATAGATTTGGCGTGACTTTCAAATATAGAGAAAATAAAAGCTACTCTATGAGGGTTCATGAGGGCCTAGAAATGTTACAATTACTTTTTCAAAGTTGGAACTTCACCAAAATCGGTTACAGGTAGTTTTTTCAATATTTTATTAAGTTATACATATAAAGTTTCAAATAGAGCCTATAAAAATAGCTGGTTATCATGACAGTCAAACACAATTCACCCTTCTGCTCAAAGACTTTCATAAACTCATTTAATTATCCACATTATTTTATTCTTGTCTATGCACAGCACACCTGGGTTCCTGGGTTTTATATCATCATCTCATGGGAAGTGTATTGGACAACAAAATCAATCGTAAGAATTTTTTCATGGCTATCAATTAAAAGCCTACATTATCCAAGCAGGCTTGATCGAAATAACATCTCACACCATATACCGAGAAACACTCTATTTTTGTGTTCAATTGCGACTACCTCAGAAGCCATTGATGGGAAAAGTCGCATTTGGGCTCAAATTGTAGAAAATAGTCTTTTCTCTTTGGATACAGAGAAAATACAATTACCACTAAGGGTTTTCAACTCCCCTAAATTAAAAGGGGATCCGGGGGGCAAATTTTTGCATTTTTGAGTTTAATATAGCGTTTACCACTTTGCTAGTTGAGGAGGGTGCGATTTTTTAATGATACCCATTGATAGTTTTGATTGTTAAAAGAAAATATTTACAATTTTTCCATTGGTAGAATTATTTTATCTCTTCCGTCATAAATATAGATTATAGAGCGAAAAAATGTGCTTATTGATGTGCAGAAAAACGTTGGTAAAAGTAAAACTGGAAAGTATTGGTGTGTATATCTTCAAAAACTCATTACTGTAATTGTGGTGCACAGGGTATGATTAAAAAAACCTGGCATTTTATGCTTGAGTGAATCATGAACACTATTCAACTTAGATTATAGAGCGAAAAAATGAACTCATTGATGTACAGAACAGCGTTGTTCTTTCAATCCTAACAAAGTTGAGGTTAGAAAACAGGGTATTTTATGAGTAATATCTCGTATTTATCGATATTATGGAAAAAATGTTTTATCATCACGTGAAAGAGACAGAAATTCCGATCATGATCAGCTAGTAGCCTAATATTTTCTCAGGGACTATAACCAAAGTCTATGGAAAAATAGAAAACGCGAGAATTGAAATAGACTTAATAGGCTTTTTTGTTACATGCTCCTCTGCATCAGATAGAACGTAAAAAACTGCGTTGAGCACCGTTTCAAAACATTTCACGGGATTTGTCCAACGAAAGTTTAAAGGCGAATATCTGTTTTTCACAGAAAATCACCCCAATATAGTAAAGATTTTCAACTTTTTTGTTTATGCAAAGTTCAATGTTTCGCTAATTTTAGGTGGAAGGTAAAAGTAAAACTGGGAAGGATTGGTGTGGAAATCTTCAAATGCTCAATACTGTAGTTGTAGTGTAGAGGGGATGATTAAAAAACCTCACATTTTATCCTTGAGTGAATCATGAACACTATTTAACTTAATCGAAAGATCTTGTCCAACGCGGGTGCAAGAGATGTTAACGCCCTGCCAAGCCGCAAAGCGCAAGTTGAAATCTTAGTACTGGTAATTACGTAATATGAACAAGAGTCAAAAAACTTTTTTTTGTTCTTTTTTAAATATAGTTACTCTGTCTTGCGAAAGAGCATGCCATATATTTTCGATTATATCTCGGTTCATAGGCCACATAGTTCTGGTTTTTACAAGATGATTGGTAGCCTACTATCCGACACTACAATTTAAGCAAAGTTTTCATTGGATTCGGTGTTAATTTGTTTTCCAATTGAATAAATGAGATTTGAAATGAGACAATTTATTTACCTGTGTATTGATTAGTGAATCAGGTGTTGAGCGAATTCCACCACTTTTAAGTTTCAAAAGTAAGTTATGTGTTTATCAGCTGTACACATCATAATTATGTTATTTTAATTTTTTGCCTTTCAACTCCAAAGTCTCTGTGTTCTAGGACTCGCTTCTGGATTATTCCGCTCAAAATTTTATTATTCGGTCATAATTTAAAATGAAAAGTAAAAGATGAAAATAACAGTATAATAGTAGCCTATTTAATTAGAAGCCTAATTTTGAAATAATATAAACACTTAAATGCACTAAAAAGAAGAAAATAACTTTCTTGATCCCACTATTGGTTAATAGGCCTCTCTTACATGTCTGAAAAAAGTATTCAAATACAACTCAAACGAAAAAAGTGTGTCTCAAGACAAATTAAGCTTTAAAAAGTAGAAATATTTGCTCAATAAATACTTTCAAAATTCTAGTTCCGAGCCACAATTTTTTCCTTTGAGTTGTATTTGAATATATTTTTTTAAATATAAGAGAGGGAATTCCTATTAACGTATGAGTTGTAATCTTTGTGTATGAGAAATCTTTTGTGTCAATAACAAAGAGCTTCAACACAATAGATGTTTCAATAACAGTAGTTGAGAATTGTTTTACCAGAATGCTATCCAATTCTCAACTACCTACATAGTTTTGATGAATAACGTGATATGTGCTTCATGTAAAATTCAATATTTTCATTCAATATGTATAACTATCATATCACATTCACAACTACTGGTACTCAACAAGTCAAAGTTATCAATGCTTGGAAAAAGTAGAAGCAATTATTACTGCTTGATGATTATAGATAGAATAAGATGATGATAGATACAATATTCGATAATATCCGAAGGCATTGAATTCTCGATTTTGCAAATGAAATTTTCTAGGAGTAACTTAGGCTATTCCTACTGTGAAAAAATTCTATCGCATGTTGTGTACAGTCAAGTAAGGTTTTCCTATTTCATCCTTTAAAATACGAAATAAAGAAATACTAATAAATTCTTTTTGATATTCCTTATAAGATTTATAGTTTTTATATTCTCATTACAATTTCTGTGCTGAAAATCCCCTCACACCAACTATCGATCAATCTACCTATTTGCTCATCCTATGTACCCGAAATCGATTGTAGGTCAACACTGTCCATATCAGGTTCCGTACATGTAAAGTTCATTACCCTTACCCTGTAGACTGTAGACCATCATCACATGTTCATTAAGAAATATTTTTGAAGGAAGCAGACATTGACATAATAAGCAGAATCTAGAGATACTATTTCCAATTCTAAAAATAATACATCCTGCCCATTCACGGAATTCAACAATCTATCTGGACTCCCAAGCTCCACAGATACAGTACTATGGGGTTTTCCAACTCAACAACCCTAATTAGCGATGAGAACAGCTCCCTAGTCTGGTCTAGGTAGAGGCCTGTCGAAAATAGCATCTATTCTTTAATCTCAAAACGAACATCCAAAACTTAATGATCCGTACATTGATCTATCCAATTATACATTGTTTGGTTCAGTGCAAGGGTAGTGGACGTGTTATTTTTTGAATTATTAGTAGCAGCAGTATACGAGTGTCAAGATTCTGCTTATGTTGAGTATCTCATTAATAACTTGAGGTTACTACGAGCTAACTCATTCACTCTAATTGGTTATTTGGGCTGAAAGGAATAATAGTACACAGTAGAATATTATGTTGATTTTAATGACTAAATAATTTCTAGTTACTCCCTGGAATGTCACCTATTGTTCGAGTTTATTAGAGGTATTTAATTGGCTGAGCGAAAGTAATGATTTGCGAATTCAGAATTCTTATAGAGTGGGAACGTAAAATAACAGTAATTTAAAAAATATATAAATACTTCTTTAAACAAACCAAAAAGAAGAAAATAACTTTCTTGATCACACTATTAGTTAATAGGAATTCTCTCTCTTATATTTCTTTAAAAAGTATTCAAATACAACTCATACGTTAATAGGAATTCCCTCTCTTATATTTAAAAAAATATATTCAAATACAACTCAAAGGAAAAAATTGTGGCTCGGAACTAGAATTTTGAAAGTATTTATTGAGCAAATATTTCTACTTTTTAAAGCTTAATTTGTCTTGAGACACACTTTTTTCGTTTGAGTTGTATTTGAATACTTTTTTCAGACATGTAAGAGAGGCCTATTAACCAATAGTGGGATCAAGAAAGTTATTTTCTTCTTTTTAGTGCATTTAAGTGTTTATATTATTTCAAAATTAGGCTTCTAATTAAATAGGCTACTATTATACTGTTATTTTCATCTTTTACTTTTCATTTTAAATTATGACCGAATAATAAAATTTTGAGCGGAATAATCCAGAAGCGAGTCCTAGAACACAGAGACTTTGGAGTTGAAAGGCAAAAAATTAAAATAACATAATTATGATGTGTACAGCTGATAAATAATATTCAAATTTGTCGCCTATTGTCAGCTGTTAAAATAAAGACTTCTATCACATGTTCAAACTAGAGATCAATTTATGACTTCACATGAAAGTTCCCTTGATGTGAGAACATTATTATTTCTCAAGATAATATCTTCAAATTTGCCGCTATAGTCGGCGCAATCTAAGTTGACGAAAACCCCCACCACCCGAGAAATAGCTATTCGTTGCCAGATTGTGTAACATCTTCAAATTCGCGATTGAACCCCATATCTAGACGCAAAATTTTCTGGGTAAAATTTTCAAAAGTTCCTGGGTAGAAGGATTCAAAGGAAATTTGATTTTTTTGAAAAAATTGAAAAATCGCGAACATATTACTGTTTTTTGTATATCACTTCTCTCACAATCATGAGTTGTAGTAAGAATAAAGTTTTTTATATCAAAATGACAAGGAGAATTCGAGCTTTCTAATGGTTTCTGCATTTTCTATATCCGACCAATAATTATGTTTCAATTAATGAATAAGTTTGTCAATATCGAGTCAACTCCATCAGAAAGCATGAAATTTTCGATGATCTAGAAACTTTTTTGTTTGAGAAGATAAGTGGGTGGTGAAAGCGAGAAAGTTGTTCAAAAACAATTGAAATTATTTTCTAAAATGTCGAAAATAGTCGGAAAATCGTAATTTGGCCTCTCAAGAGTTTCAAAGTAAGGAGAGCGGTATGTGCATGAATCATTGTATGTTGAAGATTGGATTTATTGAAGGTAATCGACTTGGATATTTGAGCTGCGAACAGCTGGTTTATCATAAAAATAGTGAGTTTTACAACACCGCGTGATTTTTCCGAAGCTACGCTGTCACTTTTAACATCCAGTTGAACGTGTTTGCGTTAGGAGAAGTTTCAATTTCACGCAAAATGACAACGTAGCTATTTCTCGGGTGGAGGGGGTTTTCGTCAACTTAGATTGCGCCGACCATAATTTTTAATCAGCTTTTCTATTGAAATCAGATGGATTTTCAGAATTTTCCATATGTCATTCTTTTCAGCCGTGATTATTGTGTTGAAATATAATAGGTACGGGAGTATAATATAGATATACCGTTGCTGAGAGCTTATTTTTTTCGCCTGAAAAAGGATGATAAGTTGGTCGATTTCATTGTCCAACGAACTTGACCTGTATAAAGGTTCGAAGAATATATGTTTTGTATTTGAAGCTGATTAAAGAAGGCGTTCGTGAATTATTGTCGAACACACAAACGAACGAACTTACGAAAAGACAGACAACGAATTGATCGTTGAGTCAGAAGTAGAAACTCGCTTCGCTCGTTCAACAAATGCAATTTTATACATTGATGAAAACAAACATAGATCTACTATTCGTGTTCCACTTCATGAAATACGTCCAACTGTTATCTAATACTTATAAATATCGGGGCAACGAGCTTCGCTCTGCTGTTGCGACCGCACCGCCTCACGGATAGGATGCACAAATGCACCTTTTCTAATTATTTACTTTAGAATTCCAATAACTTGATTTCAAACCATTTCATAACTTTTGTAGTGATGACATTGATATTGTGAAAGAATATCAATAAGTATATTGACTAAAAAAAGTCATGAATATCAGCTAAATAAAAGATAACTAGTAATCTAGTTATCTAGTTATCTAGTATCTATCTAGTATTTGATGCTGGTTTATCAGCATCATACGCATTCAAACTAATATTCGTTGTATTATTATTATTCCAATATTGCAAAGATGGTAAAGTACACAGATAATAGAACACATTAGTATCCTAGTATCTGTAGTAAAGTAGATCAGATTTTCGCTCGATGAAAATATGGGTTGATTTCCCAACCTCTGTATAAATTTCAACTTTCAATTTCTGAATTAATCCTAGTAGTTCTGTGAACTACTACTTAATGTATACAGTTATATTATTTTAGTACACAGGTAATTCCTTTTCCTTTCATATTATCCTTGAAATGACATATTCCAAATAACTTTATACATAGATTGTCGCACAATTTCAACAGAACATTCCTGTCCAATTTCCTCACAATGTATTGCCACGTTTCGTTTCGATTTATACTTTCAAATATATGGTATTTTGCAATAGTTCAGTAAATTCATTCGGATAAATCAAATGAATAAATTATTATTAATCCCCTTAATAACATTTTTTAAATGCCGTAGTAAAGCACGGCTGACATTTTATCAGTTTGGATGATCAAAACATGGAAATCAAATGGAATGACATAATATAACCTACTCTTTTCAACAAAAATACTGTAAGAATTATTGTCAATGGTAGAATAATATTCAAATTTGTCGCCTATTGTCAGCTGTTAAAATAAAGACTTCTATCACATGTTCAAACTAGAGATCAATTTATGACTTCACATGAAAGTTCCCTTGATTTGAGAACATTATTATTTCTCAAGATAATATCTTCAAATTTGCCGCTAATTTTTAATAAGCTTTTCTATTGAAATCAGATGGATTTTCAAAATTTTCCATATGTCATTCTTTTCAGCCGTGATTATTGTTATGAAATATAATAGGTACGGGAGTATCTATAGATATACCGTTGCTGAGAGCTTATTTTTTTCGCCTGAAAAAGGATGATAAGTCGGTCGATTTCATTGTCCAACGAACTTGACCTGTATAAAGGTTCGAAGAATATATGTTTTGAATTTGAAGCTGATTAGAGAAGGCGTTCCTGAATTATTGTCGAACACACAAACGAACGAACTTACAAAAAGACAGACAACGAATTGATTGTTGAGTCAGAAGTAGAAACTCGCTTCACTCGTTCAACAAATGCAATTTTATACATTGATAAAAACTAACATAGATCTACTATTCGTGTTCCACTTCATGAAATACGTCCAACTGTTATCTAATACTTATAAATATCGGGGCAGCGAGCTTCGCTCTGCTGTTGCGACCGCACCGCCTCACGGATAGGATGCACAAATGCACCTTTTCTAATTATTCACTTTAGAATTCCAATAACTTGATTTCAAACCATTTCATAACTTTTGAAGTGATGACATTGATATTGTAAAAGAATATCAATAAGTATATTGACTAAAAAGAGTCATGAATATCAGCTAAATAAAAGATAACTAGTAATCTAGTTATCTAGTATCTATCTAGTATTTGATGCTGGTTTATCAGCATCATACGCATTCAAACTAATATTCGTTGTATTATTATTCCAATACTGCAAAGATGGTCAAGTACACAGTTAATAGAACACATTAGTATCCTAGTATCTGTTGTAAAGTAGATCAGATTTTCGCTCGATGAAAATATGGGTTGATTTTCCAACCTCTGTATAAATTTCAACTTTCAATTTCTGAATGAATCCTAGTAGTACTGTGAACTACTACTTAATGTACCGGTATATAGTAATATTATTTTAGTACACAGGTAATTCCTTTTCCTTTCATATTATCCTTGAAATGACATATTTCAAATAACTTTATACATACATCGTCGCACAATTTCAGCAGAACATTCCTGTCCAATTTCATCACAATGTATTGCCACCGTGAACGCAATGAATTTCGTTGTAAACGCGGAACAAACATAAAAAATTCAAAATCGTCGTTTTGAATCTAGACCTCACTTACGTTCGGTCAATTAATAGATTGAGGAGGTATTTAGGAGGTCCTGATGGAGCTAGGCAAACATATGATAATTGGGGCATTAAATAGAAATATCTGGTACCGAGCTTCGCTCTGAAGCTGCGGCCGAACTGTTGAATTACATGAATATGATATTGTAAAAAATAAATTCAAAATTGATATGATCACCTCTCACAATTTTTTGACATGAACATGTGTTATATTGAATGAAACTCCATTTACTCCAGCTGGATAGCGTTGGTCAGCTAACATTAACAGCCATTATACGCAGTACTTGGGATTATGCCTGAATAAGAAAAATTTAATTCTATTAAAATGAGAAGACATGAAACTTGGTGACTGTAACAATTCTATTCATGTGACTTCATTTCTAATTTTCAAACAAATTCGCTTCGGCAGCAGGCGGTCGGAAAGAGTGCATTTCAAATGCAATTCTTTGATAGCTCAAATCATATGACTTGAGCTATTCAGGGTATGAGTTCAAAGGTGCCGTTTTCGAAAAACCCATGAAAAATACCATTTTTGGCATATTATTTGCCATTTTCTCCGCCATTTTTTATTGGATTTGTTTCGTTGATGGCTCAAATTGTAGGGCATAATAAGGGTATTATACAAACCAATTTTCAAATCGAAAAACGATTTTGGTCGATTTGTAGTGATTTTTCAAAATTTTCATCCCCTGATTTCACCCCCTACCCTTGGACCAATTTGACTGGTTAACGAACTTGACCGAGATATTAACACTGATAATTCCTGTGCAAAATTTGGTTGCTCTCCGATGAGCCCTTCGGAAGTTATCGACTTCATAGGAATCTGTATGTATATAAATATATATATATATTTATGACACTTGTAGAATTGTAGACACTTTAGAAACTAGACTTAACTTACATTTTTTAGCCAGGGATATTTCGGCTGCTGAAGCCGAATGAATTTGAACGGACATCAAATTTGTGTTCTAGGGACTCAAAAACGTGTAGAAAATATATCACATCATAAATTTTCGATTGTTAGGGCAAGACCAATGAAATGCATTGGAATGACCTAACCGGAATTGTGATTTCATGTGATGTTATGAGGGGACAGTTTGTCGGGATCGCAACCGACAACGGGACCCCTAGAGCGTTGCCGTCAAACCCGACATCTGTTCCCCTACTAGAAAGAAGGAGACTGGCTGTCGGGCCCGTGCCCGACAACCATTCCCCTGGAGCGCTGCAGTCAAAGTGTATCCGCGTCAGCGGAGCACCTTCTAAAACCTGCTTAGAAAGGAGACCAGTTGTCGCCGTCAACCGGTCTCCTAAAAACTGGCTTTAAAAGGGGAATGGCTGTTGGAGAGACACTTTGTCGCGTACCCGTGACAGTAGGACGCGCCCAAGAAATAACAGCTGATTGCACTAGCACTTCAACAGTGCTGTCACGTCAAGTCTGCAGTCTGCAAGGTCAAGTTACAGGTTGTTGACAAAAAAATCACAATCAGTTCAATGAGTTGATCTGTCTAACCAAATTACTAAATTAAAATCTTTTTCTCTTTTAACTCTGTAGCAATGTTCATTGTGGTGGCTTTTACTTGATATCTGATAGTGCCTATAACTGACTTAAATAATAGAAATTTAAAATATAACCGATAAAAATAATCTTTGTAGAAACTCAATTTTGTTAAAATTATAACATTATAAGTGTTTCAACTAATCCTCACCTAATCTCAATAATTTCTGAGTTTATAGTTATTCTTTCTAAAATAACTTATCTACTATTACATTAATTACTTAATAGCCTATTTTTAGATTTCACGACATTCAATTAATTGAATAAGTAAGTCTACTTTTATTTATTCTTATTATTATTTTTTTTCTCAAAATAAATATAACCTTTTGTTAACTTCAGAATTAGAACTCAATTATTTAGTTAATTGGTTGTTTGGCTGATTATTTACTCAATTAATTGGTTAAATTGATAAATTGATTGACTGAATTGAGAAATAAATTTTGAATAATCTAAATCTTTTGAATAAAATTTCTCAACAATTTGAACGTGTCAGACCACTGTAAATAATAGATTCAGATCACTCCTTTCCACGACTCAGTTCCATTTCGAGCCTGTTCTGTAAGAGAACCTCGTAATTTGTCATCTTATTGATGTTTTCACGTTGCAACAGATAATCTACAGGCCGGAATGAATGTTGAATTGGCAAGCTGCTTTGTGTAATAGCTGTAAACATCGCATCTTGCAGCAGTTGATCGTAGCCTGGGCCAAGACGGGGCACGACCAACATTAATCCATTCCGATTTAATTTTTCGCCTGAATATTTGATGTGATAATTTTTTTCCGGTGACTGGTGGGAGTGGGATTGATAAGAAAGGAGAAGTTCTGACGCGACTTTATCAAGGTTTGATTCACAACATAGATTTATTGTGATAGAGACTATCTTACTGGTATTGGTAATTCACTTATTGAGAAAAATCAACAGTCCTAAAATCTCATGTAAAAATAATCTGTTAAAAGTATAGTAAAAAATAAATGAATAAAAACTAAATATTGCACATTAATAGTTTGCTTCAGAATTATTTTCATACTGTAAAGTAATCTCCCTTACCTATTTCCAATCTCATCAGCGTCTTATCTTCAGTAAGCGATTTATCTACCCACTTCACATTTTTATCTTTAAACATAATAGCTAGCCTATAAAGGATTTTCCTCTTAGAATTTTTACTTCTTTTCTACAGAGTATAATAGTTTTAACATTTTCTAATAATAGTAGTCGCGGGGATACGATCCATTCTTACACATGGTTGTGGGCTGGGTGATGGTCTGTGTTATTGTTATTAATTTAGAGGCTCTTGTATTATTAATGAATAATGTATTTATAATTAATGTAATTATATAATATAATAATATCAAATACTATTAATGGAAATAAAACAGCTCCTATCTAGCTCATTCCGAGTACTCCTTCAGTAAATTGGTGATCCTCATGTTGGAAATTGTTCTGATATATTGACTGTTATCATGGATCTCATGGAAGTTAGAACTTCAAAGGGGAAAATGGGACTCCTATATAAATCATTCATCTTCCGTAAATCTAACACTTTGAGTTGTGGTAATCTTTCATGGCGGTGTACTAATAGGAATTGCTCTGTAACCCTGAAGACAACACCAAATAAAACTACGTTAGTAGAAATGAAAGGTGATTCTCACAATCATCCTATAAATATGAGCGGCATTTCCTTTGTAAATGGACGAAATGGTGATGATGATTCAGTTCAGCAAACAAGTCATGATCTTGATCCAGAGGACTCTCAACCTGAAAGACTAAGTACTGATAGGAGTTTGATTGTCTCCTTCCCTCTCCCAACATTTAATGATAGTGAATCTGAGTTAAACTACATACGCTCCAAGTTTGTTGACTTAAGAGTTTATAAAGACTGAGTTAATAAAAAGATCTGTTGAACTAGAGGCGAATGATCTTGAATTGGATCTTGTACCTGATACTTCTTTGATAAGCGGTAATACAAGTGTGGATTTACATTCAACTAGGGGTCGTGAGGGTGACACACGCTTGATAGAATTGACAAAACAAATTATTGACATGGAGTTACAGATAAAGGAAATGATGTCTACGATAAGGACGTTGGAGATGGACAACTCAGTGTTACAAGGTAAGATTGTAAATCTGAACAGCTTAGTTGAGTCGTACCAGAAAGATAGAAATAAACTGGAAAATGATAATGACATGAATACGATGGGAATATCCAGTCATCCTAGGGAAAGGATAGGGAAATCTTCACAAGTTGGTAGGAAAGCATTCAAGAGCCTCATTCTTGGGGATTCAATAATTAAACACCTGAAATCTGACAATGCTATGAGTGATAATACATGTATTGTGAGCTCAACGGGAATTGGTATTGATGTTTTAAATAACTCTTTAAAGTTATATAGGGATGAGTACAATTTGGTTTTGTTGAATGTAGGAGCTAATGATGCTTGGAATACAAGAACTCCTGATGATCTGGGTGTGAAAATGAAAGCTTTAATTGAAAAGGCTAGGAATACATTCCAGACAGCTACATTGGTGGTGTGTGGTTTACTGCACAGAAGAGACATAGACATAAGGTATATTGATGCAATCAATGGTGTTATCGAATGGCATTGTACACAATCTGACTGCACAATATTTGTAGATTCAAATTGTTGGGTTTCTGATTGGGACATTGGGCGTGATGGGTTGCATCTTAATAGGAGAGGATCCCGCAAACTTAGGTACCTATTCAATCGTATTATTTCTCGTGTAGAGCAGAATTTTGCACAATCAGCTACTGCTTCCACTTCATCTGATTCGGCTTTTTTAGGGGTTCCATCTCAAGAAGAATGATTAATAAGACAGAAGCACCTAGATTAAGAATTCTTTTTTGTAATATTCAATCATTGAATAATAAGATTTCTGATGTTGAAGTGTTGAATTTTGGAGAGGAGTATGATATTATATGTTTTTGTTGGCTAAGCTTGAATACTATGACTATTCGTCCATCTATGAGCCTCGAAAATAGGCAACTGTTCTTCTTAGCTAGAAAAATGGATAGAGCATTGAACTATAAGTATGCTTGGTTTAAGGATGGAAAGATTTTCATTCGCAAGGCTCAAAACTCTCCGGCGATACTGATTACTTCAAGAGACCAAATCCATGAGATGAGTCAGGTGACACCAACTGAAAATCAAGAGACAGCTGCTCCAGAGGTCACTGATGAGGCTGCAAGTTCGAATTTGGTACCAGTGACGGAATCCTCACATTCTCCAGATAGTGATTGAAACTCTCCACTCATATATTTTATGCTATTTTGTTTCCCAGGTTATATATTCTGAAATTGAGTAGTTTTCTTTGCTGAGTTTCGAAAATCTTACATAACTCAATTATAATTCAATTGATTTTCCAATGAATATTTTCATGAATATTTTATCATTTTTATAAAATTATCACATTACTATAATCTAATTGGCTTGTAATGGTGACTCAAGTGTTTTGTGGAATTTTTAATGGTTTCAATAATTCGCGCTTCTTTCGCTGAATTTCAGTATAATATCTTATACCTCTTTTTTTGTATTACATATTATTTGATTATATTCTATTCCATTATTGTTCTTATGATATTGATCCATGATGCGTAGGCTACTCATCTCTCATAATAAGTAATAAGCTACCTATAATTTTCAACTTGATCGCAAATTTACATCACTTATATACTTTTAAATTTGTTTTGTAATGACTGGTAGTTTAATGTGTTCTCATAATATATTATATCAGAATGTGAGAGGACTGAAATCAAAGACTCATTTAGTTTATGAAAACAGTCTTATTACTGATTATGATATAATCTGTCTTACAGAGACCTGGCTTGATGAGTCAGTTAGCTCTTCCGAATTATTCCCTAATGAATTTTCTGTTCCATACCAAAAGCTCTTCATCTGTCCTCCCGTTTACTCTATCAATAATATCCTGCTCTGCATCATTGTAGCCTGTTGTTAGATATCTGAAGCTTTCTGTATGCCTGGATATTGCGACAATAGCATGTGATACACTGTTGTATATTTTATTGTCTTTTGTGTCAATCCTCACTAACACTACATCCTTTCAAGTAAGCCCTTGCGCTTCGTGAATTGTGTCAATTCTCTGGGACTTATATTTCTTCATGCAATCACGGAGAACTTTTTTTCTTTTTGCGTGAATGTGAGGATTAGAGTATCTTCCTTGAGCTGATGGCTTTCGCCGTTTTTGAATGTTGGAAGAATTGATCTTACTCGGGCATTCTTTGTGCTGATTCCTTGGTAGAATGATTGAAGTACAAAACAAACATCCACTGGACACCGCTTTGTTACTGTTATATATTCTTCAGGTTCACAGAAATCTGAAATTTTATTCCACTTGGTAACCAAGTGAATGCTGGATTTCTTGCAATACAACTCCGCGAGTCATAAGTAACTACAATCTATATGCAACCGAGAAGAATCAGCTGCAGAATGATGGAGTGATTGTATATGTTAAAGCTGACATTAACACTGAGGTTGAAGAGCCAGAAATTCAACACGCCAACTGTTTGAACCTCCGCCTTGAAACTGGAGAAAGTATATTTGTTGTAACCGCAATATATAGGTCACCTTCCAATCCGGATTTGACAGAATTCATCAATAGTTTGAGACAAGTATTCGAGGGATCAAGTCACCATTCCCATGTAGTTGTAGGAGACTCCAATAAAGTACCATAGAACCAAACAAGCATCGACAACTGGATGATTATGAGAATTTACTCAGTGAATTTGGCTTTGTTCACTGCATCAAACAGCCAACTCGAGTCAACAACAATACTGCCACATGCCTGGATCACATCTTAGTGAACTTCAAAAAAGATCTTATGCCAATAATATTTCAAAACTCAATAACAGACCACTACACTACTATTCTTAGAATAAAAAGCAACAGAAACATCAATAATGTGGAGAAAGAGCAGCACAGAGAGAAATTTGATAGAGTCAAGTTTTCATCAATGCTTTCAGAAGAAACTTGGAACTCCATTCACATGCAGGATAGTACTGAAGGCAAACTGAAAGAGTTTATTACTATAGTGAATGGGCGCCTGGAAGAGTGTAAGAAAGCTTACATAGTTCCACATAGAAAGAAGAAAATCAAGCCATGGATGACATTGGGGATAATAACATCTATAAGGAAGCGAGATAAACTTCATAAACAATGTAAAAATAATGCATCAAATCTCCAACTAAATCAATATTACAGAAAATTCAGAAACCTATTAACCAGAGTTATAGAAGAAGCAAAAAAACAATATTTCTCTCACAAGTTTGGAGATTTAAGAAATGCAAAACAGACATGGAAGGTGATTCAAGAAATAACTGAAGTTCAGAGACCGATAACACAAATCGAACAAATAAATGTGCAAGGAAGAGAATTGAAACTGGGAGAGAATGATGAAGACATAGCAAAATTTTTCAATGAATTCTTCAAAAATATTGGATCTGAACTGGCACAAAATATATTGAACAATCAACAACCTGCAGATGAACCTACAGTTACCACTACTAGAGTATGTCAATCAATATTTTTTATGCCAGTAGATGAAGAAGAAATACAAAAAATAATCAGCAGTCTCAAATCAGATAGTGCACCAGGCCCAGACTACTCCAGACCAGAGCTCTTGAAACAAAACAGTGCAGCCCTAACTAGACCATTAACATTAATTGCCAACAAAATCCTACAAGAAGGCGTCTTTCCCCACTGTTTGAAAGAAGCTGTTATATGTCCTATTTTCAAATCAGGAGACAAGAAAGATTCGAATTGTTATAGACCAATATCACTTTTAAATATCCTGGCGAAAATTTTTGAGAAGATTATCAAGTCTAGACTTATCAACTTCCTTGAAAGAAATAATATTTTATCACCGAATCAATATGGCTTTAGATCAAATTGTAGTACCAATGATGCAATCCACAATGTTATTTCACAAATATCAGAAAAAATCAATTGTGATGAGAAACCTTTGGCAATATTCCTGGACCTGAAAAAAGCATTTGATACAGTATCACATGATATTCTGCTGGATAGACTCTACAACTATGGTATCAGAGGAGTAGCATGGGAATTATTCAAAAGTTACTTGTCAAACAGAACCCAGAGTGTCAGAGTCAATGGAAAAATAAGTAGCAAGCTCAAAGTGGATTATGGAGTACCTCAAGGTACAGTTCTCGGTCCAATACTATTTTTGATTTATATAAATCCTCTGTGCAGTATGGAAATTGAGGGGAACATCACCACCTTCGCCGATGATACTGTACTTTTGTTTTCAGGACCAACTTGGTCAATAGCATGGAATAAGGCTGAAATAGGACTACAGAGAATCTCACATTGGTTGAATCAGAATCTGCTCACCCTAAACTATGACAAGACCCACTTTCTAACTTTCTCAGCTACACAGCATGGACAGCCTACAGAAAACCTTTTAACAGTCAACATTTCCAACAGCACTGCATACACTATCCACAGAAAACCAACAATAAAATATCTTGGAATCATACTGGACTCTTTCCTGCGCTGGGACCATCATATAGACAACCTATGCAAAAAGTTGAGAAAGACTATCAAGTTCAAAATGCTGAGGACATTGATAGATGAGAAGTGTATGAAGATGGTGTACTAGATGGTGTACTAAGGGACAAACTTCGTTCACCTTGACCCTCTTTTAAAAGTACAAAAACTGATAAGGGACAAAAACTGTACTAAGGGACAAACTTCGTTCACCTTGACCCTCTTTTAAAAGTACAAAAACTGATAATGAAAATTATCAAGCAGAAACCACTCCGCTACCCATCAGATCAGCTATACAATGAGTTCGGAGTGATGGATGCAAGACAGCTCTACTCCCTGGAAATCATTTGCAGACTACACAAAAAACCGGAAAACTTTCAATGGAGAAACCACAGTCATAACACAAGAAATAGAAACCTTCTGATCACAAACGTTGCTAGGAAGGCAACATGTCAACGACACTACAACCACCTAGCACCAAAAATCCACAATTTACTTCCTGCACACATCAAGATGATAGAACACCCAAGAAAATTCAAAGCCGTCGTTAAAAAGTGGATTATAACAACTGGAAGACATCACATAGAAAATAATATTTCTAACAGTATGTGAGCTCACTTACCCAAAGTATTCGCACCCCCACCCAAAATTTACACCTACTCTAGCACATGGGGTTCCCATAGTTGAGTAGGTTAATTTCCAATAAAAATAAATAAAAAAATGAAACTTTATTCTTTAATTCTTTAAACACTAACTGGATTTAAATTTAAATTGTACTCATTACATTTGCTTGCTGTTTTGTTCATTTTTGTTTGTTTTTTAAGGAAATAAAATTATTATTTATTTATTTAATCAATTAAACCTTATTACCCACGCACAGGTCTAGGATCTCAAGTGAGCATCACCCTCAAAAATATATCACCTATCTCTATTCTGTGTTTCTACGAAGGAATGTCTCTAATTATGCTCTGCTCCATTAGGGCAGTCTTTAAAGTGATCTTCCAGAGTGGTCTGAAAGAGCGTCTTTTGGAGGACAAGTAGATACAACCAGTGGGTGAAGTGCTGTACAGTAAAACATACGTGCACTTCACCTGTTTCGTGGGTACGGTACGAGTCGCCAGTAACACCCACCCCTTCACATCAATCACATAAATACGGCCACCCCGTCTTTCGGAGGAGACGACAAGCCTTCGGTCCCGATTGCCTAAAAAGCAGTCGTCATCTTTCATCATCATCATCATCATCCTTCTCTTTACCCATGCACAGGCATAGGAGCCCATGTGGGCATAACCCTTAGAGAAAACCAATAATTTTTATATATTTTGTTATATGGAGGAAGGAGAATATAATAGTTATTTTCCTTTCAGTGTCGTCTGATAGTGATACACGAACATTGTGGAACATTCAACGCACTGTAATTTAATTTTGGAACCATGATTCGACCCCCAAAGTTATCCCTCAATGCACTCTTGGGGACTGACAACTAATGAAAATTGATAGAAGAGCTAAATTCTCTTTTTAAATTTACTTCATTACAACATTTTCTTTTTATTGATAGGCATCAGTCGATTTTTTCCTTCCCTACCCTCCCGACCGAGCAAACTGACCTATTCGTCAGGTGAAACTATTATCATACATAGAGGAATAATATATCATTCATCTATGATATGATTTAGTTAGCCTTACCTGACTTATAAAAATTCAGAGGGGTTCAATAAAACGCATAGATCCATTAATGGATCCCATACCTATGCTGAAGCTGCATTAAAAACTCTATCAATCATTTTTATCAATGGTTTGTTCTATTATTCTGCCATACCATGTCCAAGTTATCCAAAAGTGAAAAAAAAAATATTTCCTTTGCTTCACTCTATATAGAAGAGAGCGAAGAGAAAAAGAAGGAGCATAACAAGGAAAAGTGAATTACTCAATTTTTTTAACTCTCTTTCCATTCTTATCACTGTAAAAACAATAGTGACAACATTTTTGTAATCTAATGTTCGTGATGAGATGGTTGTGACGTAGCTCCTCCAAGCGACTTGACCAATCAGGAGCTAGGAAGCGACAATCACGCTACCAGTGGTAGTTGATTGTATTGTTTAAAGTCCATTGCAACGGCATCGGTGTTCAAATCACACTTGTTGCCAGTCTTGTTCGACAAGCGCACCGATATTGTTCTTTCGAAGTGATTGTTAAGCTTTAACTTAAAAGTGGGTCACCATCATAAGAGGGGTAAGATAAGTGTTTTTTTAATTTATACTAACAGTGAAGTGATTGTAAAGCTTAAATTTACAAGTTGGTCACCATCAAAAGTGGTGTAAGATAAGTGTATTTTCCATCTAGCAGTGTTGGAAGGGTGTGCTCAAGAATTTCTATAGAGCTCTAAAAAAGCTTATTAAAAGCAGTTCTTTAAAGCAGTGTTGAAGTAGTGCATCTATTGAGAAGAATGTCCGGTTTCAACAATAATACGGCAGAAGATGCCCTCCAATCAGTCATCAGCTGCGAATCAGGCAGTGGAGAAATCCCTGGAAGCTTCTCCGAGGTGGATCATGAACCAGTTGATCCCAAAGAAGTGAGAATCAGCCTGCAAACAGTTATCTATCAACTCAGGGAGCTCAACCAAACTGCATCCGACACCACAGAACAAACAAACGAAGAAGGAATGAACGAATCTAACGAAGAAGAGATGATTGACGAAGACGAACGCAGAGTTCTTTTTCGAAATGATCCGATCTTCATCGTTGTCAACAGCCCGCAGAATGAACGTGCAGACAATATGATTCGTCAACATGCCATTGACGAGAGAATGAAAATGATGAAAATGGCACTCATCATTTTTATCATCATGTGCTTCATTCTGTACATCATGTTTTCAACCTAGGTCGAAAACCAAAGAAAAGGTGAGCTGTCTATCAAGGTTCTGTTTTTATCAATATTGAAATGAAAACTTAATGATTTTTTTTATCGGTTCCTATGAGATACATAGCGCAGGCCACAGCAGAATGTAGACTAAGTCTTTACATAAAATGTATTACTCTTAAACAATTCTAATTATGACATTATATTGTGAGTTGTAATAAAGTAGAAGAGTATTCAGGGGTATCCTCATACCTATCAAGCCACAATTATCTTGATTGGCTCATATGAATGAATCATTAATAATATTGTACTAATTATATTTGATTTTTCAAGAAGCTATTCGTTACTGAAATTGGTTTCTCATCTGATTACTCATTTTTCAGTATGTCTGTCTCTCACATTAAAATTTATAGTCTAATACTTTGCGAAAAATGCAATTTACATATTTTATCCATTGTGAAATATTCACTTATCAGACCAGTTTCCATGTAGGAAGTATGAGTCATGCTGTAAATAAGAAATTTCAGAGCGTTTCTAAATTATTACAAATTAGCGCTGGTGGCTCGTACCCGCACGAAACAGGTGAAGTGTCCGTATCTTTTACTGTACAGCACTTCACCTGTTTCGTGGGCACGAGCCACATCTCCTACCGTACTTGAGAAAATGGAGAGAAGAGCTCCATGTTGGTAAGATCAACATTCAATGAGGGTGTCGCTATAAATTAATTTTCAAGCTATATGATTTATATGATTATCATTTATGTAATTATATGGAATGTTATGATGCTTTAAAAGAGTAGAGTGTTCAAGCAAGAGGGAGATAGAGAACGAAGAACAGCTGTCGACTGGTCAGCTGATTCATTCGCCAGTTTCATTATCACCTGTTATATGAATCCAATGTTGCCAAAACTGGCGCTTCGAAAATTCTGGGAGTGGTTAGTCTAAAACTATTTTAGTATTTTCTTGGGCATTTTCTCTAATCTTTCCGTTCATTGTTCATGTTTGAAGTTTTAACTTGTTTATTCAATTTGGCAGCTTTGTTGAGTGTGTGTAGCTGAATTGTTGAATAGAGTTATAGCTTCATATAACCTTCGTATTATGCTACACTGGCGGCTCGTACTCACGAAGCAGGTGAGGTTTGTTTGTTTGTTTGTTTATGAGGGTGAAGCCCACATAAGCTCATAGACTTGTGCGTGGGTAATGAAATGGATGATAGATGACGACTACTTTTTAGGTAGTCGGGACCGACGGCTTATCGTCTCCTCCGAAAGACGGGGTGGTCGTATCTATGTGATTGTGCTGTGGTCAAAAATTGTTCTCCGCTTGGGATTCGAACCAGGGTCCACCTGGTTATCAGACCAGCGCTTTATCACTCCTCCAACGAGCCACCCAAGGTGCTGTACAGTAAAAGATACGGGCACTTCATCTGTTTTGTGGGCACAAGCCGCCAGTGATATGCTATAGTATATTAAATATTATCTTTATAAGATATGGCCATATGGGATAGGAATACTACTTACTATCCCCATACGAGACTTTCATCTATTCATTAAGATAGATTCACTTTAATTGAAACTTTATATAAACTCTAGTTTTGAGAAATTTGTAATGTAAGTACTAAAAGTTTCACTGTATTTCTAACTTCACGGATGATTTTCTTTCAAGAAGATACAAAAAATTATTTATGTATCAAAATAAAACAATCGAATCGAAAGGTCTTGTATTATTATTGAAAATGATAAGGTTCGTTTACAACGTTTCATGTTTGTATCATCTTTTCCAAACTCAAACAGCCGAAGTTTTGTTTGATAATAATCAGCTGTACATAGGTGGATAGGTGTGTGATTAATTTCAGCCAGTAACTGTATAAATGATTTTATAAACTTTTCCTCCATTGAATCAGCAAAATTTATCCATTTACAAAATAATTATTGTTGTGTTTCGTGTTTTCAGATACAAGTACAGAACATTATAAGGACCGGGTACAAGATCTTAACTCTCATGATTCATGATTTTCAGCAATTATCAACTGAGTAGTGGGCTTTGCTAATACATGATATTAAATATTGATATGCAATATGTAGTAGCATAGAATTGCTTTTCAACATGAATGTCTCATTCAAATTGATAATAAATATATAAATTTTTAGAGCTGTAGATAGTTTGCTTTCTAAATGTATTGTTCATTTTCCACTTGAAAGAAAAATTATTTATCTTAGCATCATTATTATGAGATTATGATGATTTGCTTCATGAGTCTTGGATGAAGTATGAAATAGTATCAAGTGAATCATAGCTACTTTTGATTAGATATTTCAGTGGATAAAATACTCGTAGTTCTAGGAAACGTCCTGGACTTTACATCCTTAATTTAACTTCATAGGCTGTTACTGGCTATGCAGGAAAAATCTATTGTACTTTACATACGTTTTCTGAGATTATTATTTCAAGTTTATAGAGTTGCCCCAGTCCTGGATATGAGGATCTATCCTAAAAGTCTACAGGTATCCCAGACCTGTTTTATTGATACGGCGTTATATAAGTTCTGATATTTTTGAAAGTATCATGACTATGTGAATAATTGAAAGAGTCACTAAGTGAGGTATTCACAGATTTTGTTAGATTAGCATAGGACATGATTGTTAAAAACCCCATTCTGACAGATATTAAATTTTGATCAGTTGTTTCAATGCATTGATTTCAGTATTTCATAATGGGTTGATATTAATATTACCAGGAGAGAAACTATGCCTATATAATTCCGTAGTATGATGAGCTCCTCCATGGATTTTCAGCCAATTTCATTCGTTCATGTCACCAGGTCCCATTTCATAAATTGGAAGACTGGGCTACAGCCCAAGGTGCAAAATATTTGGGGGCCCAAATTTCTTTTTTTATATATATTTTTGCTTACTTGTTATATTCTATACTGTAGAGAAAACTAATATTTGGAAACAACTACTCTGTGGCTGCAAAAATTATTCTGTTTCGGTTGGCTACTTACAGAATATTGATATAAGTATTCTATAGTTTAAATGTTTCTTGAAATAGAATGTAATTATGTAAGAGAAATAGCGACGATAAGAGCGCACTTCATTTTGATAGTTGCGTCGATAGCGAAGAAAGTAAACAAACAGTAGACTAACAGGAATTTTTATGCTCTTCGCTGCTGACTCATCATCTAGCTAGACCAGCGGTCGTCAACTGGCGGATCGCAGAACGCCGGGAGCTAGAGCACAGTAAAATTGGCAACTGTATTCTATAAGTTCGTACCCAATTTTTTTGGACCTCCCCAAACCTATTTTCAAATATGTCCGGACCCCACCCAAATTTACTTGACGACCCCTGGTCTAGACCTAGACAATCTACCCTTCCCTTTTCATTAGAATTATGAAATACTGTAAATCAAATTTTATTGCCTCAAAAATGATTTACAAAAACAATACCAATTCTGTAAACAAGAAACAAGTCACCAACCTACAATAATTTTAAATTAAATATAGCCTAGTTTATCTGAACTTTGAACTTTGTTTATGGTATGCATTTAGGGAACAGTAGATATTAGAGAATGTATTGATTTCGAAATTATTCAATGTATTGATTTAGATGATTTCGAGGAGAAGATTGGTACCATTTCAAAAATATATTTCCACGTAATTCACTCAAGAAAACTATGCCTAGGTGATGTGAAATATTATTTATAATTCAATCATTCATCATCTACTACAGTCTGTCCAAGCAGAGAAGACATTCTGGCAAGATGGAAAAGTGACTCCAGCTCGGTCAATATTGGTTCATGTTAGCGAAATGGCACTCATTCATTCATTCACTCACTCATCAGCAGAACTAAAAATTTACTGAACCGAATGCGTTCAAATTTGGCAGACATGTTCAGTTGGAACTCTAGACGCGTACTAAG